>NAPT01000339.1:0-30805 GCA_002927785.1 Cladonia uncialis
GGGTTAGGGTTTGGAAGGGTGGAGAGGGGGATGTTGCTGTGAGGGCGAGGAGTGGGAGGAGGAGGATGGTGAGGAAGGAGGAGAGAGGTTCGAGGGTGAGGTACATGGTTGTGGGTGTGGTTGTTGTGGAGGGATAGGTGATGGTGAAGGTTGTGAGGATATTAGGGACGGGAGGGAAGGTTTAGCCGAGGGGGAAGTGGACCTTTCGTATGATCCACCGACTATGGACTATCAATCTTTTTGATTGCTATTGCATGATTCTGGATTGAAAATTGTTGTAGGTCATGATGTACCCACAGCTAGGATCTTTCGCATTCTACGATTGTCAATGATCTAGACCATAGCTTATTCAGAGCATTGATACCAGAGGATCAGTGGATGCCCATGTAAATCATCATGTTGCTCTTACTGCAAGGGGTAGTCGCCAATGATAGGCTGCCATCAATTGGCGACAGGTGCAAAGGATTGTCCTACAATTACGTTAGGATGTGCTCTCACTGTGCTTTTCAGCTGGGCCAATCTACTTAATGACACTGGCGGCAGTCAACCATATTATCGGGTCAGGTCTGATCTCAGGCGATCCTACCGGGATCGAAAGATTACAACTCCGTCAGCGGGATATGTTTCGAGACGACTGGCGACAGGCGCACTAAAAGCAAAATATATACACAGAAGGTGACTGCGCATAACGCGCTTTATGATTTTCACCTAGTTCCCATTTCAAGATGCAAGCCCGGCTGATGCCCATCTCGTTCTATTTGATTGCCACATTTATCTACTTGACAAGTTCCGCTGACCCAAGCAGAGATCCCCCTTTCGAAGAAAATGTGATAAGAGGTCTCGCAGCCGCAGCAAAACTCCAACCCCACTTTGAACGTATGCGAGCAATCAGGGTCTGGAATACAGTGGACGAAGCGCTACGTCCATCTAGTAACTGTCGGGATTTCAAGGCCATCGAGCTCGATGTCTACTTCGTGAGTATCCAGCTAGAGAAACTCGTTGGATTTCTTCAAGGCTCAGAAGGGCCTGAGTGGGGCAGTTGGCCTTACCATTGGTACCAGCTTTGGCCATACTCAGAAGATGATGCCGAACCGTTTGACTTTGTCTTGCAAGTCAATGTACCTCAAGTCGCAGCGGCAGTTCTGGCGAATCGAGCAGGTGATATGGGACCATGGATTTGGATTGTGCTGTGTCAGCCACACGAGCTAAATATAACGGAACCAACCTGGTTTTTCATGGCCACCAATGCTAAAGATGCGACTGCTGTCGGCGCTACGACGGCAATGGTGATAAGAAACGTGGCACCAGAAAAGATCTGTGTGGGCCCGTACCCGCCTTAGGATGCATCTTACTCAAAGCTCAGAGTTGCAGGAGCTATGGCTTTTGGCGACATCTCTACCGCCAGGTAGAGCTGAGCCATAAGTTGTTTGAGAACAGCGCGAAATGTCTCGCAGAAAACCCTAGCTCAAGGAACAACTCTATTGTTGCCCATCTCTACCGTAAGGACCAACTAGTTGCCTAAACTCTTTTCTATGGCGATCGATGAGGATGTCGATATCAAGTTGGTAGCTATCTCAGCACCCTCCTACGCCATTTCTTGGGACCGGGCTTCAAACGACTATCGGTCTCAAGACCACGAAACGTACCTAGTCAGAGGAATTCGAATGGCTTCCGGACGCAATATCAATGATGAAGCGTTTCCATCTGCTAGGGGACCTCCCATGTGAATCGTTCCAAGACGGCTCCCGACAAGCGCATGGATGGATGGTATATAAACGCGAAGTCGATCTTGCACAGAATGCTCTATCCCATTCTTTCAACTACCTCCCTGTGATCGCATCACCGATAGCACCCGTCCAGGCACTAATGTCACTCTGGTGGAGTATCCGATTACTTCAAAACGGCCACAGAAGAACCCATTCTGGGCGTCAATACCCTACAAAGGGGGCAAGCGGATAGTGCAGAACAGCCTGAAAGACCATGTGCCGAATATCATTCCTTCTATATAGAGTTTTACACTTCTTCCAAAAACCCTGAAGATAATTGAATTATATTACAAATTAACACCTTCGAAAACCCATCTCCTCAATCCCTATTTTCCCCTCCGCATATCTCGTTCACAGCTTAAAATGTGGCTTAAGTTCGTCTAGTATCTACATTAGGAAACATCAATGTGGATCACTTCCTGGTGCATTCGACGACAGAGACTAGCGCCTAATGCTCTCCAACCCCACTCCTTCAAACCCGCCTAAGAATCTACAACCTAGACCCTAACAATTCTTGATATAGCTTAGCAATTTCCTATAGTTCAGAATATCTACATGTTTATTAAAATCAACCATCCAGCGCGTTTCCGTCCCTTTTTCCACTGGCGCGCAATAATTTCGTAGCTCCTAGTGGGTTAAGGGATTCATGATATCTTTTGTAACTATGTTATATGTGAGAGCATGGGATAAAGGCTGAGGTAGAGTGGTGAGATATTGTGATGATTATATGGCGCAGGGATGGATGTTTTGTATCATGTAGCGAGATCTATACCCTGCGTAGTAAGGAAATAACCCACAAGCCGAGTTCCCATAATACGAGGGACCTAAAAGATATATAGCCAGAGGCATCCAGGATAGGGTTTGTATATCCAATATATTCCATTCCATCATCCATTATAAACATTACTTACATCCTCCTACATATATATCGTATATCCCTCTCTCATATGATATCAATGGTATCCAATCACTTACTCATCTCGCTATGTACAACTCATCCTATTCACAGGACAATTCCATTAAAAACACCCGCTTTTCGCTTTTCGCTTTTGACTTTTCCATCACCCCAACCCATCAATCAGACCCCGCCAGCAACCGGCAGCACCTGCCCTTCACTCCCAATAATAGCCCACTCCGCCACCGTCGCACCAGTGCTATTAGTTAAATTGCTAGCTTGATTCCCCTGGATTTCGAGGGTAGCGTAATTACCGCTCCAAATGGGGGGGTTGAGGGTTACATTCGTGGTATTACTCATGTATGGCGTGACTAGGGCAACGAGGGACACGTTATAAGGAATACTGATATCGACGGTCGATACCGAGGTGGCTGTTATAGCGGAAGGGTCGCTGGGGGAGGAGGTATTGTGGAAGAGGACGGTGAAGTTCGTTGGGGGGTTCTGCGCCCAGTCGAAGAAGAAGGCAGTGATGGGTTGGTAGGGTTGGGAGGAGAGGGTGACAGTGAGGGATTGGGAGATGTTGGAGTAGTTGGGTTGCCATTTCGTGGAGGCGGCGCCGTCGACTGCCGAGATGGGGAATTGGCCTGGTTGGAAATCGTCGGGGGAGCTGATGGGGAGACATTGCGCTATGTTACCCGCCACGGCGGTGATGTTGGCGATGTTGCGGTTTGGGACTGTGATGGTGCCGTTGGGGGGAAGCATGTAGGAGGTTGTGTTACTGTTTCCGATTTGCACGGGAATGAAGGTGTTTGCGAAGGTCATGTTTGCGGTTATGTAAGGGTTTGGCAGGCGGGTCAGGGTTGTGTATGTTTGGTTTGCTACGGCGGAGATGGGCCAGCCTTGCCAGTAGAAGGTGCGGTATTGGAGATTGGGGATTTGAGGGGGGAGGGACGGATTGATGCTAAGGGTGAAGGAGGGATTGAGGCGGAGTCCGAGGTAGCCGAAGATAGTGACTTGATTTGCGCCGCCGTGGCCTGTGAGGAAGGGATAAGCAGGGTGGGTGCCACCGTTGAGAGTGAAGTCGTCTATTAATTGTTCCGAGAGCTGGAACCAGGGGGCGCGGGCGTAGGGTTGTTCTGAATATTGCTGGTAGGTGTAGGAGGAGCAGCCGGAAGGTTCGACTGCACTGGCGACGATGCTGAAGATGGCGTAGGTCATCCCGGGGCCGTTCAGGGATTGCTTGCCGGCGTAGTAATTGAGATCATTAAGAGAATCTTGCGCTGTGTAGTTTACTTGGTAATTCAAGGGGAAGGTATCTAGGACTACGTCTGCTTGTTTGACGGAGATGCTACCGTTCATGCCTGTGTATTCGTCGATGATACCAGCGCTTGCGTCCCGTGAGATAAATATATTAGATGCGATGTCGGTGAATGTTGAGTTGGGCGTCATTCCAAGGAACCCGGCGAAAGTATTGGCGTTGGTCAAGGTGTCTGCAATCAATGGCATTGTAAAGCCTCCATTGTCGACTGCGTTGGCATACTCATCCGGATCCGTCATATTGGTCAACAGATATGACGAACCATTCTGGTTAACTACTTCAGAGTAGAACGTGGCAATTGAATGGTAGACAGGGTACAACGATGCGTTGAAGAATTCTGTATCACCTGAGACAACCCAGTAGTTGGTAAATTCCTGAGCAATGTCGCCATTGATATGATATTCGTAGTCTGCATAGGATATCAGCTCCATGAATCTCCTATGACCAATTCATTGCACTCACCGAAGCAAGGACCAGTTCCAGTGCAGTTCCCATACCTTCCACTAGTCCAAGAGAAGACTGCAGCATCACTTGAAAAGCTAGTAGTATTCTTTGAAGACTGGTAAGCGGTCTGGGCGTTGGCCTTTGCCTGTCCATACCGCTCAACTCGGTAATTGGCAATTTGCTTTACTGCTTGAGGATTTGCAACTGCTAAACCAGGTTGCATCCAGATCTCGGCATCCCAGAAGACCAATCCGGCATACGAATCGGAAGTCAGACCTGAAACACTGATACTCCAAGTATCGATTGGAGCGTAGCTGGCGTTGGAAAGAGCGTTTGCACTGATAGTATTCTGTAGTAAGTAGTACGGGTTTAGCACTGCGGTGATTGCTGACTCAATAATGTACTGATCAGCTGGCAGTGTGCCGTTCTCAGGGTACGTGTAGTTATCAACGGAATCGTCTGGGAAGACCACAGCCCATTCTTGCACGTGCGTTGCCATAGATTTCTCAAAACCATTTTGCATAGCTTGCATGCATTCGCCTGAAGCGGTCCTTTGAGGATCTAGGAAGCCATCCGATGAAGCTCCACCAACGTATTTTGTCACCGTCGTTGTCTGTCCAGCTTTCAGAGCCGCACTCGCCCCTTGTGCAATACTAGAATCATTCACTCCAATGTACAGTTTGTCTGTCACGATTGCAAGTGATGACATGTCCACTTCAGCAGATCCTTCCATAGTGGAGTAAATGTGAGCGGTCACGTTGTGGACGTTGTAGGGTGTAACAGCCGAGTAGATCTGAGACCCCTCCATACCACTGCTTGTAAAATTCGTCCGAAGGGCGCTCGTGCCATCCATCACATTGACAATGGTACAATTGGTATCTGCGGAAGGCGTAATCTGTAGCTGCACGAATGCCTGGTTGATGTAAAGCTTATGAGCGAACATGGTGTAGCTGATCTCGAACGACGTGCTCATATTGGCGGGAGCCCATGTGTATGACCAAGTCGAGATACCCTGCTTCGCATTCAATGCAGAGCTGAAATTCGAGATGGTTGTGTTGTCGACAGTAGCATCCAAATATACATCGGCACCGAGATCCACTACTATACCGCTCCAATGAGGTACACCACTTATGACGCTTTCACCTCCATATTGATTGAGCCATGGGAAATTCGTGCCGTTGGTGGTCGGCTGTTCATCGAAAAAGCCGGCAATCGTCGCAAAAGTCTGCCTTCGGTCGAACAGAGGCCAGCCATTGATGTCGTCGCCGTCGACCGGAGTGTCAACTTCGAAGAAAGGTCCGACTGCAGCGACATTGATGCCGAGGTAGCCATTGGCTATACTTAGACGGGACTGGAAATGGCCTTGATCCAAATTGGTGGTGCGCACTTCCCACGCAGCGTTATCCCATGTCACGTTCTCAAAACGCGTATTATATATAGAGTTGGAAGTAGTGGAGCTCAGAGCCTGGCCGGGGCCGACGCCTTGAGCATCACTATGGATGCCAAATAGAAAGAAGCCCAGCGCAGAAAGCAGCAAGGAGCGCACGCAATGCATCATGTCAATTGGTGAGGTAAATAGCAGAATATCGCTTGCAGATTGATTGCGATTCAGCGGCACGGCGTCAGATAGGAAAGTGCTGAGGGTACATGTTTGTAGATTGTGGGGCGAGCGGAAGAATATGTACAGCAAACGTTGAATGCACGGTACAAGCATGATGTCAAAAGTACGCCAGGAACCAGAGCTTCAAAGCTTGAAAGCTTCCAAAGGCTCGTCACCCAGCCTTCAATGGGGGGATTACGTCGTGGTTGCCTTGATTTGGCAGGTGGGAAGGCATTCCGGGGGGAGAGTGGAATGTTTAGGCGTCAAAAACCACGCGAAGGCGGGGATTTCCCCGCTGCAAAGTGGGGTACCTAGATTTAGCGAGGCTGAGGATCACCTAGATCGCCTTCTCGGCTTGGCCCGCATGGGCAATCCCTGGCGAAAGGGAACACCAATCCTGGTTGACGCCATGCTTCCATCTCCGATGGTTAGGAATTGGGCCCACGTGATGCGCAATGACCTGGTACCCGTGAGGTCGACAAGGTCGACATTTAACGGCCATGACTTTGGACTTGGGAAGAATGGGTGTTTTCGGCAACCGTTGACGGACAGATTCTTTCTTGGTCCAGCCTTAGCCCTCATCCTCTTCCTCTTCATTTACCTCTGTGCCCTCCTCCTCCACAGCGACTGGCGTCTGCCTCCTAGCCGCTGCTCCGCCCAAGTTCCTCCTCTTAGTCTTGAGTGCAACAGCTGCTCTCTCCCCAACGAAGTCGTTGCCGGTCCAGTCTGTCTTGCAAAGGGGGCATTTTTTCGACTGCTGTGTTCGGAAGAAGCTTTGTGTACATATATCGTGTAGTCGACATGGGCATGTCTTCTTCGGACATCGTTGACCCTAAACATGTTTTTAGCCTGAATACCACACCAAGCTGCCTTTGCGCACGCACCGTAGTGATGATCTCTTTGCACGCAAAGCACAGTTTGATCTTTTTTGATACACTCTCTTCCTCGTCTTCTTCGTCTTCTTCATCGTCAATATCATTGTAGGTCTCCCAAAGCCATCCTCTCAGCTCCATCAGCGCTCTTGGGCTGAGGCTATAGAAACCTTTCTGACTTTTCTCGAACCAACCTTCCTCAACCAGTGTATTCATCATCTTCTCTGCCTGCACCTGCGTAAGGCTCTGTCCTACGCTCCCCTGTGTCTCAATGCCATTCTGGGTTTGCCTTCTATCCTCCGTAGGTGCTTTGGCTAGTTGGACGGCTTGCATTGATGTGATTGCCATGATCTCATGGCGCTGGGTGTTGTAGGTTTCGAACATGGCATCAAGGACTCGTTTGAGGAAACTGATCTCGTCCGCTGTATGAGTTGTAGCCAGTTGAGTGATGGGATCGCTGGTAGAGTTGACGAGAGCAAATATGCGGGTTCGGGTGATTTGATGGAAGCTACTTCTTATCTCCAGATCAAATGGAGAAATTGCGTTGTTTGCAGCAGAGATGTAGGAGTTGAAGTCAGATTGAGTCACGTCTTCGGCAAGGATTTCTCGCCTTTCTGGTATATGTCAGTGCGAGGCTATCTTGTTGCCATTTCTGGACATATACTCACCGTGAGCCGAGAAGATAGATGCGAGGATGGGTTTGGCCTCTTCGAATGTGAGCGGATTCCTTGCAATGAAAGCTTGTAGAAAGGCACGGTTGCTGTTGTTGTATTGGCTCTCCTCGTACTCAGTCATGTTGGGTATCTGCCAAAGTAGATGGTACTCGTACCACTATCGAGAGGTCCAAATTGATCTGGCCAAGGTACTCCGTAGACGCGTCGCGTGGATTCGTCAGTCCATATGACGCTAAATTCTACGCTAGATGTATTTTTAGTTTAGCCGATTGCTCTCGTAATTCGTTCTTTGGAAGCACCATCGTTCTCAGCTGCAACCCTGCAACGTCGCATCCCTTGAGCTGATCACGTTGCTCTGGCTCTCTTACTCATGGAGGTAATTACAAGGCTAGACAACAAGGCAAAGAAGGGTAGAAAATGTCCAATAGCCAATCACCTTAACAGGCTTGAGAGGCACGTTCCTAGGACCTACTTCTATTGCGAGATCTTGTTTTATGGTTTTTGATCTGGACAGCTCGCTCAAAAAGGGACGCAGTAACTTCTATCCACGAAGGCTAGAGCCTAGATTCAGCAAACAATGCAGCATCCTGCCTCGCTCTTGGCTTTGCTTTTGCAAAGTCAGATCCACAAGATCTCCAAGCAAACAGCGTGCATCTTACTCCGATTTGACGTCGACCTTAGTCTTGTCTAGTAGACTGTCAGCATTCATGACTGTTTTGGAGTATACTTCACCTACAGAAGGCAACGTGATCCTTGAGAGGGGAAGCTTTCTCCGTCTTGGGGCTTGCATAATACCAAGCAGCGTCCTTGGCTTCTTGTCCTATCATTCCCCATGTCAATCTTTCTCTACAGGATCATTCTCAATTCCTACCGTCCACGCTAATGTTGTAATATGAAGCCGTACCCTTCCAAGGGCAAATGGTAGTCAAAGTGGAGTTGCTCAAGACCGACTTGTCGACGCTGTCTGGAGGGAACTGCTCCTGTCAGCCTGGAATATTGTCCATTGCCAATAGTATAAACACGTAAACGTTTCCCTCAACAAATTCCCATATGTCAGCTTCGGCAATGACTTTGCCGTTGAATGTAGCGGTTGCGTGAGGCATTTCGAGTGTATGTTTGTGAGCCGGTTTCTGCAGCTTTTCTTTCAATGAGATCAAGAGAGTAGTGGAACGGAGTTTGAAATGTGCAGGAGTGCGATGATTTCATGTCTATAAATCAATCTACTAGGCACATGTACTGCAGGATGGCCTACTAGGGTTCCTTATTTGATGAGGAATCAACCCCGCAGTTCCCGCCCCTCATGAAGTCAATCTGCTCCCTTCCATTGATTGGGCTTACACTTCGGATGTTACACTTCGGATGTTGATGGAATCACAACTTGAAGAGGGAATTACAACTATTCTCATCGATTAACAGACCGGAACAATTAGTTTCATATATGTTGCCACCAGGAAGACTGCAGCCGGCCTTATTGGCTGGGTATATTGCTGTCAACTGTCAACTGCGCCACAGAATGCCACTCCGTAGATCAAGGTCCTTTTTGTTGAGGTTTTCTAGTTTTGACCGTCCTTGCGTCTCGTTTATGATCAATATTGACACAAGAGATAGCTTTGCCCAAATTCTCCTTGTTTGGGCGTCTTCGGTAGTAGTCAAAGACTGTTATCAGGATTCTAAATTATATATCAGTCCATGTGAGTAGGAAGATTAATCTTGAAATGATCGATTTCAAGTCTTCTGATGCGCTTCTAAACTCATATGGAGAGGTATGAACATCGGAATAAAATTTAATCTTTGTTTTATGGTATTGTTTTTGCGGTTTGCGACTTTTCAAGCACCCAATATCCTCTTGAACAGGGTGCAACCCTCTCAAAAAATCTTGACTGAGTCTGAGGCAGCAAATGCGCCAGTCTGGACTCCCTATGCGACGGCGAACGAGTAGCCTCTTCGAGTCTGTGTGATAACAAGGCGTGCTCGGGTGTGATCCACGGCCTCGATATCTGTAGTCTTCAGCATTCCAGATCCGACTTCTGTAAAGCTCCAGCATTCACGGGTATATCTTTTACCATCGTCAGCGGGTAGCTTGCCACCCATCAGGTGAGTTATCTAGGACTTTGGACCCGAACCTCTTCCCAAAGATGCTTTGACGTACCGTTGAAGACAAATACTCGACAGCGTTATGACGGCCAGCATTGTTGGGACCCGAGGGTTTATATCGCTTTCTCGTAAATTCAGTTCGCGGCAGAACGCAATGGCGGAGTAAAAGCTTCCGAGTATTAAGGAGTCATTTATAGTATACGTGGTGCACCAGGCCAGGCCTACGGTACTCGTGAGGGAGTTAACGTCAGGACCAAAAAAATTGCGGGGCTACCAGACGCCCGTAGAGTACATCATTGCTTTACGTAGCCATTTCCCAAAGAGGCGAGAGCCTGGGAACCGAGACGGAACGTGAATACACAGGATTCCGAAATGAGCGTCAGCTGTCTGTTTGTCCATCGAGGCAGGCACTGTGTGCAATACTCCCTGTGTCTCCCTCCAATGCTTGACCTCATGCAGCTAATTATGCTTATCTTTCCGGTCTCTCGATGGAAGATATGCATGCGATGTTTCCGTTGCATCGCTCATACTTCTCCAGAATGTTCCGCAAGCACAGAGCCTCAAGTCCGTCAAACATCGCCAACCGTACTTCCTGGAACTTTATTATGCGAGTATTGATGGTACCTGCAAGGTTGGGGCCCCTAGAACTAGCTGGGACAAACATCTCGTACGCCGCGCCCCTGACAGAGCAGCCATGATGCCTCTTCGATCATAGGACCTACAATGAAGGTTCTCGTTGAGATTCTGAATGTTATTCTCAAACAGCTGGATTGACGCTTATTGCCAAATAAAAGACAACCTATGCTCAGCCAAAGCACGCCAAGGGCGCGGGCCAAATTCCGTTTTTGGTTTAACAAACGGCACCTACCTTAGCCTCGCAGTACTATCTGGCCTAGGGGGTTGCCGGTCTTTCTGTCCCCACGAGCTACCTTAGCTTCATGGAAGATCCTCTCACATCATGATTCAAAGCTTGTAGGTACTATTCCGTCCTCAAAATTAACATTCCCTTTACTGACGGTGGACATGAATGCAGAAGAATTCCGCGATGCGGCCCATGCAGCGGTTGATGAGAGTACGATCTGCCCAGACATCCAACTTTTCCAAGCGCAGAGCTGATTGTCGCAAATATAGTCATCGACTACTATGATACTATCCAAGACCGTCGTGTAGTCTCCAATGTCGAACCAGGCTACTTACGCAAGCTACTCCCGTCCGCTCCACCAGAAGAAGGGGAACAATGGGCGGACATACAGAAAGACATCGAAGCGAAGATAATGCCTGGTCTAACCCATTGGTATGTTGCGCAGTCAGACATCAGGTATCGGATATCAAGCTGAATAGGACCAAGGCAATCCCCCAACTTCATGGCCTTCTTCCCTGCTAACGCAACGTATCCATCTATGCTTGGTGAGCTATACTCAGCAGCTTTTACGGCCCCTTCCTTCAATTGGATTTGCTCCCCCGCTGTCACCGAACTCGAGACTGTGGTCCTCGACTGGCTTGCACGGACACTACATCTTCCGAATTGTTTTGTGAGCGAAGGAGAGGGTGGTGGAGTCATACAAGGAAGCGCTAGTGAAGCGACTGTTACGGTCGTGGTAGCCGCAAGAGAAAGATACTTGACTACAGCCTGTGAGAGACTTGAGGGAAAAGACAGAGATGACAAGAGGAGCCAAACAATGAGTCGTCTGGTCGTTCTTGGCAGCGACCAAAGCCACAGCAGCTTAGCCAAGGCGGCTTTGATCGCTGGTGTCCGGTACAAGTCTATACCCTGCAGCTCGGAGAATGACTTCGCGTTGACAGGTGCTGACGTTCAAGCTGCGTTGGAGCAATATAAATGCGAAGGCCTCGAGCCGTTCTTTCTACTGACCACCCTTGGCACAACATCGACCTGTGCGGTAGATCGATTCGATGAAATCATAACTGTAATAAGGAAGACTCGCTCACCGGGAAATATCTGGATCCACGTTGATGCTGCGTATGCCGGCGCAGCTCTTGTGTGCGAGGATTATGCTCACATAGCAAAAGACTTCGTGGCCGTCGACAGCTTCGATATGAACATGCACAAATGGCTGTTAACCAACTTCGACGCAAGTTGCCTGTTTGTTCGCAACCGTAAAGACCTGACATCCGCTCTAAGTGTCACCCCTTCTTATCTTCGCAACCCATTCTCAGATACTGGCCTAGTCACCGATTATCGAGATTGGCAGATACCACTTGGTCGCCGTTTCCGAGCCCTGAAAATTTGGTTCGTCCTCCGCACATATGGTGTCAATGGACTAAAGGCCCATTTACGGCGGCATATCACACTAGGCGAGAACTTCGCTGACTGGATACGGGGAAGAGAAGACTTGTTTCGAATCATTGCGCCACCAGCATTTGCGTTGACTGTGTTCACCGTGGCAACACCTAAGCATATAAATTTGGGGCTTCTGAACGGGTACACGGAGACAAAGGTCAGTGAAGGTCTTGCAATATCTGATAACATGCCGCATACTTCCACTGCTGAATTGGATCACACAAATTCTCTTACCAAAAGCGTCTATGAGAGGATCAATGCTTCTGGGGAGATCTTTTTGACTAGCAGCGTCGTAAATGGTGTATACGCTGTTCGAGTTATCTCTGCAAATGAAAAAGCAGACGAGGAACACTTGAAAAAAGCGTTTGAAATATTAGTCAGGATTACTGAGGACATAGTCGGGCAAGCGCCCAAGGTAGACTCATAGAGTATTTCGATAATTAAAAATTCGAAATTTAGAACAAGTGACCACAATGGATCTCTCTTCATATTACGCGAGACATCTAGGAGCCATCCCCAGTATGGGAGCTCCTAGGTATTGTGTATGGGCATCGCAGTCTATTGCCATTGGCGATCACACTAGCTGTTTTATTACATCATAACGCGGTTATCGTTGAAAAATCTCTTATCCCCGCATTCTCCCGACTGACGCTCCAGCCGACCATACAAGCTCGCAAGATCGCATAAAACGGTGGTTTTGGTGGGGTTCATTTCATTCAGATGGAGCAGGACTGACCGCACCATATCCCAAGCATCTAACAGCACAGCATAGCTCACAGCTATGCGGCCAATACTGCGCAGATCCCTTTTGCACGCGAGCAGTTTCCCCCGGCGAGTTTCGCCATCAACGACGTGCTCAGAATGCCTTCGAGCAACGAGGTCTGCTATCAAACCTTTGCAAAGGCCTTTCTACACTAACGCTACCACCGGTAATACTAATGGCACAAAGCCTATATCGCAAAGCAATTCAGTACTTGACCCTTTGGATACTTTCTCACGGCGGCATATCGGCCCATCCTCAAGCGACGCAGAACAAATGCTCAAGACCTTGGACCCTCCAATTGGATCACTGGATCAGTTTATAGATCAAGTCCTGCCTAGGAACATAGTGAGCACGAAAAACATCGACATCAATGGCCCGGCATTTGACTCGAGACCGGAAGGGTACTCAGAGACCGAACTGATAGCACGCCTTCGCCAGATCGCAAGCGGGAATAAGGTCATGAGAAGCTACATTGGTTGTGGATATGCTGGGACAAAAGTACCAGAGGTCATAAAAAGGAATGTACTTGAAGGACCGGGATGGTACACAAGTTATACACCATACCAGCCGGAGATAAGTCAAGGGCGGCTGGAATCGTTACTAAACTTTCAGACTGTTGTAACCGACCTGACGGCATTATCGATAGCGAATGCCTCTGTTTTGGACGAGCCCACTGCTGCCGCAGAAGCTATGACACTTTCGATGAACGCTTTGCCTGTGACCCGTCAGAAAAGGCCGAACAAGTCTTTTCTAGTCTCTCATCTATGCCATCCCCAAACAGTTGCCGTACTGCAGTCGCGTGCAGATGGATTTGGCATCAAGATAGTGGTGGCAGACATATTGGAGGATGGTTGCAAGCGGGTAAAAGATACAGGAGATGATCTGATCGGTGTTTTGGTGCAATATCCCGATACAGAAGGTGGCGTGGAAGATTTCCAAGGTCTTGCAGATGTTGTGCATTCCCAGGGTGCTACAATGTGTGTGGCTACAGACCTACTAGCTTTAACATTTCTCAAACCACCCGGGGAATTTGGAGCAGACATTGCTTTTGGAAATGCCCAGCGTCTCGGAGTGCCTTTTGGATATGGTGGACCACATGCCGCCTTCTTTGCTTGTGGAGAGAAATATAAGAGAAAGATACCTGGTCGACTGATTGGAGTCTCAAAGGATAGACTTGGAAATAGGGCCATGAGGCTAACACTACAGACCCGTGAACAGCACATCCGACGTGAGAAGGCTACTAGTAATATTTGCACTGCTCAGGCTCTGCTTGCAAACATGAGTGCGTTTTATGCAATCTACCACGGACCCAAGGGACTCCGGGCCATAGCCCATAGAGCCGTCAATAGTGCACGTATCATTGAAGAAGGCGTTCGACAGTTGGGTTACCGTACCACTTCAAAAGGCAGAGGTGGAGATGGCAGGTCACTGTTCGATACGGTAGCCATAGATGTAGGGACTGGAAAAGCGCCAGAAATTGCTGCATGGGCTGCGGAGGCCAAGAGTATCAATTTTCGGATTCTCGATGCTGACAGACTTGGAGTGACACTGGACGAGACTGTGGAGAAACAAGATCTGGAGGATATTCTGGCGGTATTCACTCATTTCTCGCCGGGACAGAAAACCACCTCTGTGGCTCAGATCGCCACAGATCTATCACTGTCTTCATTGACGGTCCCAGGGATACCTGACTCGCTGAAGCGTGCTTCTGCCTACCTTGAGCATCCTGTCTTCAACACCCATCACTCCGAGACTGAACTCCTTCGCTACATTCATCATCTCCAATCCAAGGATCTATCGTTAACTCATTCAATGATTCCCTTGGGCTCATGTACTATGAAGCTCAACGCGACCACAGAGATGATACCTGTTTCTTGGTCTGAATTCTCCTCGATCCATCCCTTTGTTCCAGTGGACCAGGCGAAAGGCTACACCACTCTGATAAACGAGCTCGAAAGTAACCTAGCCGAAATCACAGGCTTTGATGCGGTGTCCCTCCAGCCTAATTCCGGCGCTCAAGGTGAGTTCGCTGGTCTGCGGGTAATTCGCAAGTACCTAGAGGAGCAGCCCGGGAAGAAGAGAGACATATGCATCATACCAGTCTCCGCACATGGCACCAACCCTGCAAGCGCTGCTATGTGTGGCATGCGTGTAGTGACGATCAAGTGCGACAAGATAACCGGCAATCTGGACATGGAAGACCTGAAAGCGAAATGCGAGAAATACAGCGAGGAGCTTGGGGCAATCATGATCACATATCCAAGTACCTATGGGGTCTTTGAGCCAGAAGTCAAAGCGGTCTGCGAAATGGTACATGCCCATGGTGGGCAAGTCTACATGGATGGAGCGAACATGAACGCACAGATCGGACTATGTTCGCCCGGAGAAATTGGAGCCGATGTGTGTCATTTGAACCTTCACAAGACCTTCTGCATTCCACACGGGGGCGGTGGGCCTGGCGTCGGTCCTATAGGCGTCAAGTCTCATCTTGCACCTTTCCTACCTGGCCATCCACTTGTCCAGATTGGCGGTGACAAGAGCATTGCCCCTGTAAGTGGAGCCCCGTGGGGTTCTGCAAGTATCCTTCCCATCAGTTGGGCATACATCAAGATGATGGGCGGCCGGGGACTCACTCACGCAACGAAAATCTCTATACTCAACGCCAACTACATCATGTCTCGCCTGAAACCTCACTACAAGATTCTTTACACCAACGCTGCCGGCCGCTGCGCACACGAGTTCATCCTCGACGTCCGCCCATTCCATGACACAGCTAACATCGAAGCCATCGACGTTGCCAAGCGTCTACAAGACTTTGGCTTCCACGCCCCGACCATGTCCTGGCCAGTAGCAAACACGCTGATGATCGAGCCGACAGAAAGTGAGGATTTGGCTGAAATCGACCGCTTCTGTGACGCCTTGATTGAGATACGCAAAGAGATTGCGGACATTGAGAAGGGGGAGCAGCCGAAAGAAGAGAATGTTTTGAAGATGGCACCGCACTCGCTGCAGGATCTGCTTGTAGGCGAGAAGTGGAATAGAAGCTACGGAAGGGAGAAAGCTGCCTATCCACTGCCCTGGTTGAAGGAGAAGAAGTTCTGGCCCAGTGTTACTAGGGTTGATGATGGTACGTCAACTATATCCAACCAAACCGGGTCCCCTTCTGCTGACATTGCAATAGCTTACGGTGATATGAATCTCTTCTGCTCCTGTGCGCCTGTGGACTCTATAGACGGCATGACAGGGGCGGCAGCACCCGTACCAACATGATGGGAGCTCGCCAGCGGATTTGGACATTAGCATACGATTGGAGTCTTAGACGGATTGCATTGGACTGGCCTTCTTCAACATTCGGCCTTCAACACGATACCCATTTAGCTCTTTTTCTCAACGAGGTACATTCTTGGTAGGGAAAAGTACTAGGTTGAATAGATGACTTTCTTTCGGAAGAATTTCTTCTGCAACACCCTTGAGTGGATTGCTGCTAGTATCTGTCAAGCAGTCGACTTTGGCTTAATTTCTGTAGAATGGTGAGATCCTTGCTAACCAACACTACAAATAGCGGGACTGGTGCGCTGGCTTCGAAGACATGTGTAAGTCTTACGAGCGAGGCTAGTGATGGACTTCAGAACTTGATGCTCTGTTGTTTCAGAAAAGATGCGTATTCTGCTTAAGCAGAGCATAGAATAATGCGTTCACTGCGCATTCTCTTCCGGACTCTACTCACTCTTCCTTAATCTACCACCTTTCCAGACGTGCTACCTCCTCGAGTATTGAGATACGTTCAAGAGTCTTCCACAGATAAGTTGACTTACGCAATTCCATTTGGTGAGAGTTGGATAACAGCAGCAGAACCTTCTGTTTCGAAGGTGTGATTACTTTGGAGAGCTGCAGCCCGGAAACTAGATCGATTTCTGCGCAGGATGCCCGAGAAGCAAGAACTATCAGGATGATTCATTTCATGATATCCTTTTCCTAGAGATATGCTATTATTGACTGGAGGGGCTTCAATTTATAGACTTGGTGTCGAAGTGGAGCTATAAGCTTTGCGGAGTCGGTTGGTATGTTTGTTGCTAGGTTGACGAGATGGGGAGGTAGGCGTAAGGTATGGCGAGGCAGAACACGAGGAAACGGGGTCGGAGGGGCTCAAAGGTGGAGAATAGATGGGGCGGAGCAAAGGTAGGCAGAACGTGGATAAGCAGAATTTGGATAAACAGAATATGGATGAGCAGAACAAGGATAAGCAGGACCCGAATCGGTGGGACAGAGCAAAGGTAGGGACGAACAGGGATGAGAATAACAAGGTTAAACAAAACATGAATAAGTAAGACATGGATAGGCAGATCGTGGATGAGCAGAATACAGATGAGCAGAATACAGATGAGCAGAATGTGGTTGGGCAGGCCGCAGATAAGCAGGGCGTGGATGGGTAGAACATGGATGGGTATAGTGTAGAGAGTGAGCACTTAAACAGGGTAAGAAGGTAAGGAACGCAGAGGGTAAGGCATACAGAGGGTAAGGAGCGTAAAGGATAAAGAGCGTGAAGGGTTAGAAGTGTGAAGGATGAGTATTGTGAAGGATGAGGAGCATGAAGGATGAGAAAGGATAACTTCTTACTGGTTCAAGGCAGGTCTACACGAGACACGAGTTATGACTGATTACGGGAACTGCCTAGAAAGTAGGATTGCGCATTATGCACACATTTGGCGTCAGACAAATTATATGCTTCGACTTGCCCTCTGTGTCCAATGATGCGCGTCGGCATTTGATGGTGGTGTGCGAGGGAGTGGTGCGCGTAGGAGTTGTGTGGGCAAGGAGTTATCATAACGCGGCGCTACCACAGATTTATTACAGGCACGATATGCGCACAGGGTGATGGCGAGCCAGGAGCGGGTGAGGGGCTGACAGGAAAAGCACAATGAAAAAGGATAGGGTAAGGTGTGAAAGAGAAGCCCGGACTGACATGGGTGAATTAAAGGGCAGGGTATGGTCAGAAGAGAAGGATGATGTAGAGTGGTGCATTAGGGTCTTCGGCGAAATTTGTGGGACATGGTCAGGTACTTTAGAGACGTGTACGCGTGAAAACGGGCGTCAACCGGGCGCATGGACTGACTAGAGGTAGGCATCACTGAGGGGCTGGCGGTTTTGGAATGGTTCGTCTTGTGTGCTTCCCCGCTAAAGTAGGCACAGCCTCTCTCCCGCCTATCTTCTACCAGAAGGTACCTATATTCGGCCACGAATAATACACGAGCCGAGAGACGAATAAGCAAAATGTTCCAGTGAGTCCATGAGTCCCCTGTTTTTGGACAAGCGTCTCCGGCCTTGTTGGACCGCCATCGCAACTTTTGAGACCTGCCATTGCGTAGATTCGCTCATTCCAACAGAACTCCTTTCACTTACCAGAATCCAAGACCCGGAGTCCCCACCATGCTGTGCTCAAGCTTCTCATCGTTTTACCGTCCCGTAGTGTTTAGCCTTACCCAACAATGGAATATAAGAAGCGCCGCTCTCCCACCTTTCTAGTCATATCACTTCCCTGCAACTCTCGGTCGTGGAGAAGATTGATGGTTTGATCCTCCCCCGTCTTTCAAAACACAAATAATGCCCTCCATCTCAGCTGATATTCTCACTACGGTCGTCTACGGCACTGCTGCAACGATCATTGGCGTCGTTACCATCTATCAGTCTTACATGGCTTGGCGGTTGTGGCGTGAGCATCATCACAACTCAGGCCAGTCATCTCAAGGTGTGCCTGACACATCGTCGTCATTGGCATCAAAAGACGAGCTTTGCTTACTCCTTTGTATAGATGTCGAGCTCGCCTTAGGATCTGCTCGAGTCGTCCGACAAGAGCCTTCAAACAGAGCAAGTACTGATGTTGCACCTGTCCATGACACCATCAATCCTCAACTTGTCGCCAATCAAGTCACTACACCCACTTCTTCTCAACAGCTAGGACCCTCAAACAGCTCGACAACCGATCTTGAACCTGCCGAAATTAGGGACGAGTCACAAGCTGCCGCCAGTCCAGGCATTGTCCCTGACACTGCATGTGCTCTGCCCTTGCAGCCCTTGCAGACGCCAGAACTTGATTTTGTGCCAGTTCAGGACACCATATCATCTCAGGCCGTTGCCAACCCGGAGGATCGATCTGTATCCTACCCTGCTTTGGATCCTCCCGACGTCCCAGCAAGTCCGGATACACCCGTGCACAGCACTGGTGTATCCTGAAGGCTGTCAACAGAGGCAGTGCTTTTACATTGTCTCCCTGCGAGGACCATTCCGTTCTACCAAGTCACAGCCAAAGCCGACACCGCCTCCACTGTCACCGGAGCCGTCTCAATCACCATCCATCCCAAACAACAATAGAGTGACGCATTCCCCGGCGCAACAATCACCAACCCGTCACGAAAAGTCCAAAGATCCTTCCAAAAAACTTCTTCTATACTATGTTGGCCTCACTAAGCTTTATTGAAACCATCATGATCTATTGTACCAACTCTATATAGATAGACGGGTCCCTACATATGATCAACGATATAATGAACTTACGTTTACAACATCTTTTCATACATACTACTATGCCCAGCCTCCGCTCACAAACAATAATCTGCTCTCCACCTACAAGACAATGAAGCGTAACTTATGCATATATTGGAGTTTTATAGCAGAGATTAGGAATCCGAGGGTGACCACTGGCAAACAGCAATTGCTGTATCTTCTTACTTTTCTCCAATTTTTACTTTTGCAGTCCCATGGGTCAAGGCGGGGACGATCGGGCATAATCTCGCTGTAAGCCTTAACATCCCTTCAAGTCGAGCCGAATAGCAGCAGTTCTATGATCTAATATCCTTCTGCTTTTATGGTTCCATGGATCGAGCGAAGGGCCGAGCGGGCATAATCCGCTGTAAACCGTGACTTTCCGGTCGCTGTCAAGTTCATTGCTGCTGTTTAACTGCTATGTCTTCTATAAGGAGGGTTTACAGGTCCGAGGGAATCATTATCCGCATAGGTAGGCATGTACTCAGCTTGGACATTTCACCCGGTGAGATGGTAAGCAAATCTTTGATCTCTCATCCTCTGTTCTCATGACCCATCGAAGCACACTGCTCGACCACCACCAACTCAAGACTTGTGGCTGACGGAGCGGACCAGAAAAGATTCCTAAAAGTATATAAGCAACCATGGTACCACTCCTCTACTCTAGCACCCGCGGCCCAATCCCGTCCTCTACAGCGAATCGCGCCTTTGTTAATCATTTCACACTGCAGATAACCTAGTCCTAGCCTCGGAGCGCAGTCTAGTACCGTGATAGCAAACCCAAACTCGACTCACAACCTTTCGCACATCCTTTCGGCCGCGCCGCCCAAACAGTCCTAGTCCAAGCGCTCCTCTTTGTTCATAACACGGCTGAACCACCACCCTGGGAGACATCTGCCCCCGCCGCGAAAACAACTCAAATGTTTTTCTCAGGTTCATGAGGAGTGCTCTCGCATTGGGCGAAAAGGTTCCGCTGCGGTGGAAATCGCGGGGCTGTCACATTATCAGAAATGGGGGACATAAAGGGGGCAGGAGTTCCTCCCATATAGAATGGTAGTTTAGATCTCTAGTCTTTTCGTTCTCGACAATTGCATTCAATTTTTGCTTGCTACAATCGCCTGTTTTATTTCCCATTGCCAAAAGCACCAGCAAGAAAAATAATGGCCCGTGACAACTCCTCGCCCCTAGCGGGGATCCTCATGACCGCCTTTTTTGGGATCATCGCCACCATCATAGGCGTTATCACTATGTATCAAGTCCACAGTATCTGGGTCAAATATCATCATCACCGCCACGAAAACCACGTCGCAGGTGCGCTCTTTCTCTATCTTTCTCAAACCAAACCACCGCCAAAATTGCTGATCTGCCGCTCCTTCAGACATTGAGCTGCGAGATTCCGTGTGCCTGCCTACTACAGAAGAATGGCAGGACACTCCGGAGACATCTTTACGTGCCGTCAATCAAGCGTATGCCAACCCTCATCGTCATCGAGAGCTTTTACCCTCCGACGGCGTAACTACACGATTCTTAGCCGGAGACGAGGGGACATTTGATTTAGCTCTGGGAGTTATTTCTAGATTTTCCACAGATTCGAGTGAAGGAGATGATTGGGGCGACGGCATTCAAGCGCCCCCTACTACACCTGAGAGTGAGACACCGGTCTCGATGTTTGAGGCATAAAACCGCTGTAGAGAGGATAGAATAGATGGATTCGGGTAGATATCGCTGATTAGAAACATACATATGGGATTTTAAGATAGTTAGGATCGCTTAAAATGCTAGAATTGAAACAATTGCAGTCTATGGCTGTACCCTAATTGATCATGTCGTGAAAGCCAGATAGAGGACAGCTAAGTTGAGAAAGCATGAATCGATGGCGGTCTCATCTTTGCAAAAGCCAGTGTTGACTTTGTGTGTTCGGAGGTTGAGTTAGGATCTGCAAACCAGGCAGGCTTTGCATGATAAAAATTGCCGTACTTGAAAATGGACAATGTCTTTCGAAATCGGATGACGTGGCATTGATGGATGGATTTTGTTGAGGAGATGCCACTGCGGCATCCCTAAAACATTTCGATAGGTGTGCTCGAGCCAATCTAGTAAAGAGCCGGCTGGGATTGTAAGCATTGTCATCGATCGGGCCATGTTTGTATTGGTATCGAAGGGGATTTTCGTAGAACTGATAACCCGCTTTAGAAACAATTGATAGTCCATAATGACCTGAACACGACTCGGTAAGTTATGAAGATTTTTCGCTTATATTTCAAACTTAGTGCAATGCAACGTCGCCGTAGCATTCGTGCCTTGCTATGTGACTGCGGTAAGAAACAGAGCTAGATACCCTGTATTGCGAGCATGATGACATGTTGCTGACCTCCGAGACGATAGAGTAAGTCATCAAAGAGTACGGTTTCCAAAGCCTCAAGGCGACCGCGAATTATAACCATCTCTAAGCGCAGGGACTCGTCCGGGCATGATCTTCTCGAATGGATCATAGAATACCGGAAAGTCATGTCCCAGGGGTCCATTCGAGGATAAGTCTTCATAGTCCTCATCATCGGTAGCAGCCGAGAGCGGTGTCGGACAAGGTTATCGTGTGGTCTTTCGTGGTATGTAGCGCTGCCATTTGGGTAGCCAAGCTGGAGCTTTCTGCAAGTGCCTCGTCCGACAAGCTTTCCAAACGCTTTATATGAGAACTCTCAAGCCTTGCCAGGAATTCTTTACAATTGCTCTTGAAATCCGGATTCTCGTTGTCTCCCTCCTCGTCGTTGAGTCTGTCCCTCGCAGACTTGCCAACTTTGTCGATGGCTGAGACGTCAATGCCATCGAGCCCATGTTATATGAGTACGCCGATTGTTTCTGTATTGGCCGATGCAGCGAGATGCAATATCGTTTTGCCATCCGTTTTCTTCGCTAAGTAGTTGAAACTATGAGCTAAGAGGTTGTGCGAAATCGCGTGTGCGTGGCAAGACGGCGAATTGGCGGGTTTGGAGAGATCCAGTATCTGCAAATGTACTAGCGACAAGATACTCTTCTTCATCCCCTAGATACTTGCAAAGCTTGAAATGCCCATGATCTGCAGCGTACTAGAATGGTCATTTTGTTAGTAAAGAGACATGCAATCGCTGTGCGGTGGACGTGCTCTGCATGGAACGCGGATTCCGGCAATGGAGGGTACTGATCTGCTGGCACAAAATTTCTGATCACAAATCGGCGAGATACACGGCAGGCCACTGTAGGCGAGAGGAACGGAGTCAACAGCTGTTGAGAAAGGTTGCTCGACCCTCAAGACTTTCTTTTCATGGCAGGCACTGCTACACCACTCTTTGCAAAGCACTTAGTCTTCTTGCTGTAGATCTGCATGGCTCGGTTGTGCTCTGCTACCTTGACAGCTCACGTTCCATTACGAGTCACCTCTTCGGCTGCCATTGACGGGTGGTTGGTATAGAGTGGACCTCTTTCGAAGAGTGAAAGGAAATTTTCGAGATTGCGATTAAGACTACCATGGCCTGCTGCAGATCTAGAAAGGGGTAAATTCATATAAGGCAATACCAAAGCTGATTCGCCGACTATCGTTGATAGAGATTGTGCGGTTTCGGCTTGCTGAAGGTTGACCGCGGTCGATAGCGATTTCAACACGTTTCCCAGCAGATCTAAAAGTCAAGATGTGAGTATCCATATAAGATGTGGACGGCAAGTGGCAATAGTGATGCGCGATTAAACAATGGGCTGTGCACAGTCCCAACTAACGATCTAATTGCTCCGAGGCCTGCTGCAAGGTTCAGGGGTATGACCTTTAATTCCTCACACAGTATATTGGCTATCTGTCATCCACGCACCCATCCAAGATCTCTAGACTGAACCTTGATTGACTTGTATAAGTCGCGTGATGTTCAATCAAGGGATCAAGTTCTTGCAAGTTGGAGGAGGTCCGCTCGATGTGCCGAGCCAGACCGTTTGGAGCTTCGCTTGCGGCCGCAGAGCGATCTAGACGTGTGCGGGCGTGCTGGTCGGCTTAAATTTGCTCCAATAAACCACGGAGGTCGTTGACTCCCTCTAGCAGAGCTTTTAGTCCCGCCGGAGCCTGGCGAATTGCGCGCAGCCTCTGGACACACTTGGTGGCCTGGCTAAGAGCGCCGATTATTGCGATAGCGCTCGCAGTAATGGAGAGCGAATTCATGGGAGGATCCATTGATGTCGGCATACCCGCAGTGCGGGGTCTAAAGTGGATACCAATCTATGGGAGGCTCGAGCAACAGCAAGACAAGCTTATATCTTGACTCCAGCCGCCTGCATCGCCATTGGTGTGGACGATGTGACTCCCAGATGCAACTTATCGACGCCTCTCAGCCTTGTATAAGCATATTCTTCGCTACCAACCACGCTCTTTGAATTAGCGCTTAAGCGAGGCATTTTCGAGTTACAGAGGCGAAGTGCACACATGAACGCCATTGTGCAGCCACCCGGGGCATATATGAAGCCTATGGATGTTATGAAATAGTCGCCCTTGCAGACGAAGCCATCGACGTCTTTCGTATGCTGATCCATCCACATTGAAAGAGTCCTAGGGCCACCTGGGAGCGGACTCTCAGAAGTAGTCATCGGCAGAGAGCGTCGTAATTTCCCTCGATGGGTAATTGGACGGTTCAAAGTCCAAGGTGGAAAAAACAGGCAGCAGGTATTATATAGCACATCAATGGAGACTACAGAGACTTCAGCCTGATCTCGTTCTCGCGGTTCAACCCCAAGCCGTTCAATCTTGGGAGGGTTGGAAACTGCGGAACAGTAGAGAAATACTCCAAAACAGTTTTGGAATGGCGGGGAGGGCCGGCACCAACATTTTCCCCCAGCTCTTGCAGGGATCTTCTCAAATTCGACATAATCAAGCCACTTTGCAGGGACCTTATTACAACAAGGATCTGTGACTGCCTGAACTTTTCCACGTCTCTGGGGTCAAGCTCTAGAACTTTCTACTCCGCAAGCCATATAACCTACGAAGTATTCTGCGGTGCGGGCAAGTAGTGAGGTAATATTGCATACAAATGATAAAAGAGATCGAGCACTGGTGTCTCAAGCTTGACCAAGAAAGTCCAGCGTGGCAGGCGAGTCACAATCCCTGTCGACAAATGAAAGGTAGGAGAAACAGATGGGTACCAGGTGTGTAGTGGTGGGTAGGAGGGTCGATGATTTTACCGGGTTGAAGCCTGCCCGCTGGCTCCTTCCAGGACAGTAGGGTGGGCCCCCCCGGAGCTAGCCCCGGGAGCTGTCCCTAAGCTCAGCGCTAAGGCGGCAGAGAGTGGCTGATAGGGGGCTCGGTTGGGGGCGGGCCCCCCATTGTTATCTTTGTCGGTAGCGAGAGGAACACGTCGCCTTGGCAGAGATACGCTAAGATAAGATAAGGCTTGTCTCCCGCACTGAACGCATTGGACCAAAAATTTAAACTCTGGTAAATCTATTTCAGCTCTCTGTTAGCAACAATGGCGCCACTTTCAGACTCAAGATCCCAAAGACGACATGCTCCATTAGAACAAGATCTTACAGCTACAATTCCCCTGAGAGCTAGATCGAAAAAGAGAAAAGCAAGGCCGGAGGTCGATGACCAAGAATATGTCGACTCCAGATCCTCGCGCAAGATTCTAAGGATTGGGCAGGACTTAGTTGATGAAGAGAATCAGGAGAATTTGTCGTCAGCGCCAAATCCTGCGTTCACTTTCGAGTCGCGACTTGGAGCGGAGCGCGGCTCCGAGGAGGGTGCTGCAGGAGATAGTGAGGAGGAAGCGTGGGTTGACGAAGCGAATGATGTGGTGGAGGAAGTCGTATGTCCCAGGGTCTGCGATGAAAAAGTTCTCCCTAATCATGCTGGAATATAGGAAGTAGATCCGAATGATCTCAATCTCTTCAACAAGTTCATGCCCTCTGACACAGGCGACCCTGTCTTTCAACCTACCCAGCATGACCAACCCGAAGAACAGGGGACAAACTTAGCCGATATAATATTGAAAAAAATCGCCGCTCATGAGGCTGTGCAGTCCGGGCAACCGGTCTTTCAGGGGGAAGGCTTGCCAGAGGATGCGGTGGAGCTACCGGCGAAGGTCGTTGAGGTGTATTCTAAGTAAGGCCTCCTACAATTCATTAACCTTTCCAGGAGTACGCTAAATTCTGTTGCGCAGGATCGGTTTACTACTAAGCCGGTACAAGTCAGGAAGTCTACCCAAGCCATTCAAGATCATACCCACCCTTCCGCAGTGGGAGGATCTCCTCGCCATCACAAGGCCTGACTCCTGGACACCCAACGCATGCTACGAAGCCACCAGAATCTTCGTTTCTACCAAGCCTCACATCACCCAAATCTTTCTTCGAACGGTACTCCTTGACCGGGTGAGGGAAGATATTCATGAGAATAAGAGGCTCAATGTACACCTTTTCAACGCATTGAAGAAGGCGCTCTACAAACCAAGTGCATGGTTCAAAGGATTGTTATTCCCCTTGGTTGATAGTCAATGTACTCTTAGAGAGGCTCATATCGTATCTGGTGTTCTCGTTCGGGTTTCAATACCCGTGCTCCATTCAGCGGCTGCTCTTCTGCGCTTGACAGAAATAGCAGCAGAGCAAACCTCATCAATGTCAAGCGAGGCAGCAGGGGCTACGAATGTGTTTATTCGAGTACTTTTAGAGAAGAAATATGCACTGCCATAGTAAGTTGCCCACTCCGCCCACTTACCTATCGCTGACAGATGGAAAGCAAAGTCATTGATGGCTTAGTATTTCATTTTCTTCGATTCCGTGCCACGCCATCGGCCGAGAGCAGGAATGGAGCTTCTGACGCATCTAACCTAGCTGCAAGGGACGCCAAATTACCAGTGATATGGCATCAGTGTCTCCTTGCCTTTGCACAGCGTTACAGGAATGATATTACGGAGGATCAGCGAGAAGCCTTACTTGATCTATTATTAGTCAGAGGGCATAAAGATATCGGACCTGAAATACGAAGAGAGCTGCTTGAGGGCAGAGGGAGAGGTGTGCCCGTCGAAGAACCACGGGACATGGAAGGCGATGATACAATGCTAGACGCTGCGTGAACCAATAATCAGATTTAGCTTGCTTGGGTGCCTGGCGTTTCACTTCCAGTACACCATCCATAACACGTGGGACTGCAGTCTCAACGCATAACAACCTTCAACCCCGGCACAGCCCGAGAACCATAATCAGTACCACCGGTCCAAGAATGCAGTTTGACTTGGGCATTTCCTATGTTTGACTGAGCAATATAGAGGATCTTGTTTTGTGTATGCAGCTAAGGAGTTTCGGCCCTCCGATGTGTAAATCGAGAAGATCAATATCCGAGGGCGCGCAATGGGTCATAACGGTCTACTTGCATGCCGAAAACTATCTGCTATTCCATTACTAATCATTGGCTACTGGGAGTCTATCGACCCCAATTGCGCGCACTCAAGTACCTACGCCTCATGCGTCATGTTTCAGTATGGCCAAGTAAGTTTTAGTAGGTCCAGGGGGAGCAGTGCCCAACTTACTCCACTCTTATAGTTCAAGCATGACTGTTGAGAACGAGTCGGGACAGAAGAGCACGGAGTCGCCGCCAAATGGACTCATTAACCTTTCTGATCCACCATTTTGCAGACGCTAGAGAATCGATCACATCGTTTGAGATTAGTATGTCTAAGCCTGTTAGTAACTTGTGTCACTCGAATAAAATAATCAATTGCCTTGCGGTGCGGCGAAAACGCAGGTCGCCTAGAAGACTTGGTAGATAACAGCCTGAGCTATTCAAAGAATCATCAAGGCCAAATGGGCCGACGTTCTCAAGTTGGGTCCCTCAATTTCTTACTAGGGCTCTGATGGAGGTCACAGGAGAAGGAATTGGCCATTTCTGCACAGATCAAGGCACAAATCGGTGGTATTACCTTTCCCATCGAGGATGTGCGCTTTGCCTGGCTAAACGCACGGAGAAGCGTCGCATGGACTATAAGGCATAGTGGAACAAATTCATGAATGCGCGAATAAATGAAACCAATCAACAACACGCTCTAAACCTTTTATGGAAGTTGTCTTTGAAGATTAGGCATCTATGTCCAGAGTCACGACTTCAAGGAGACAGGTAGAACAGTGGGGGGAGAATAATTATGCATGGTACGCTTGGTTATGAAATAAAGATGATGGCACAGTCAGACGCAGCTCTCGGACCCGTGAATGGAAGATAGCGAGCTGAAGCAATTTCCTTGGGCCTTAGGCCATAAACTGATTCACCGCGCTCGATCACGATGAGCCATAAACAGAAGTAGGTACTCATGAAGGAACGAAATAACTCACCACATCAATCCTATATTTTTTTCAGGGCCTCCCATTATTCCCAGCATTTGATTGTGCCGCTCCAGTGAAACATAGGTTCACACGCCCATTGTCGCTGGTTTGTTGCTTGGTGGAAAAGATGATTCGTATGAGCACTGGTGGGGGCTACAACGGGTTTTAACAGCCATAGCCTCGCGGGAGGGCGCCCTATGGGGCAACTGCATTGCATTTTAATTTCATGTGTCTTTACGTAGGTATATCTCCATCTTTTAAGATGATGACTGCGCATGCAGAGCGGAAAGTAATGCGAACGGCGCACTAAAAGTTCGTTTCGGATTGATGCAATTTTTGGAACAGGCTAAGCTCGGGAGGGTTTAGCGGCTGATCGGAAAAGTTGGGGCTAAGCATCAGCACGGCTTAGTCAAATTCCCCATGAGGCCCCTGAATTCTCTTCCCTCTCAGCTACATAAGCCCGTCTTTCCCTTCCTCTCTCCATCATTCCACCCGAGTCTCCATCCAGTCATTACAACCATCTTGTACATTCATCATTCTGGGAGACATCATTGTTCGAAGATTCATCATCAAACATCAAGGAGGATACAGGGAATAAAATACTTCTGCCTAACTGACGGCGGCCGGACACTCCCGGCGGAAGAGGGAAAAGGCGATGTGTCCTGTTTGCTAGCGGCTTCGCCAGGCAGCGAATTCCTTCAACAGTAACCCTCCGCCCTCCTCGACTAATACTTCGCACACCAAAAGTCGAGCCATACTTCAGCCTTGGATACTGTTGTGGCTGTGTATTGCTCCCTGAAGTACCTTTAACTACATCATGGCCAATACCCTCTCGCCAGCGATGGCCTTCGGTCAACGAGATTTGTCATACCCTCCCCAAGCGACCGTCTCGCTATCAGATACCAATCTAATGACTCCTGGTCCTACCTCACCAGAGTCTCTATACAATGTCAAGGAAGAGCGAGGCGAGGATGGAGAGCCTAGGAAACCAACAAAGAAAAGGAAATCATGGGGTCAGGAACTACCCACGCCAAAGACAAACCTCCCTCCACGGTATGACATCGCAATCATGTTCAATGGTTGCGCATCTGCTTACGATATATTTAGAAAACGAGCAAAGACGGAAGATGAAAAGGAGCAGCGGCGCATCGAGCGAGTCCTGCGAAACCGTCAAGCAGCTCAATCATCACGGGAGCGCAAGCGACAAGAGGTTGAGAAGCTTGAAGGCGAGAAGCAGTCCATAGAACAGCAGAATGCAGCTCTCAAGCAGCAACTAATGACCGTCGAGCATGAGAAATGGCTCCTTCGCCAACAAGTCGCCAAGATGACCGCCCAGATGGAAGCCATCAAGAGAGGGTCGTCGACACCCGATATTACCACGCCACCTTTCGAACCAGACCTCCTCGAACATGACCAAATAATCAAGAAGGAGTTTGACGACTACCAATTCGCCCTACCAACACCCCAAAATTCCCTTCGCGCCTCATCCGCCTCATTCTCATCTCCCTCAACAGCCACCTACTCGGAATCCTCAACGCCAGCGACAATCAGTTTAGGTCTCGACGCCTTGACAGCTTCCCCGGACATGACACAACATCCTGCTGCGATGTTGTGCGACCTGCAGTGTCAGTCCAAGGAAGCATGTCATGTGTCGACTCGGCCTACGATTCGCCACGCAGCTGCGATCCAATTATATACGGCGAATCTACTTTATCTGACGTTGATTTCACAAGTCTATTTGCAGCTGATGCGTCCATTGAAGATGATATTCACTTCTTTAAAGACGGGTTCGCCGCTCCTGATGGACATGATGACATCGATGCCAATGGCTTTACCTTTGATTCGATGGTTGATCTCGACGCCTGCCAACCTCCTGCCTCATCCACCTCCAACTCAAACAACCAGGAAAACACCCACAATAACAACAACGAAGACCTCGCCCACTACAGCGACGTCTACACTTCCGGCCACTCCTTCTCAAACCCCCATCCTCCGTCTCAGAATGCTGCGACGTCTTCTGCTCAGCAGCCCTTCCTTGGCGCGCCCGCTTAGGGCAGCGACGGGTTGGGCTTCGCGACACAAGACCGGCAGCACGACGAGCGGTGGGAGCGGAGTTCTGAGAATGAGAACCCAAAGTGTACATCGTCGTCATGGTGAGAAGGCTGGTCTTGGTCGTAGGAGTAGTGGTGAGGTCCTTTCAAGAAGGAGTGGTAGGAGCAGAGTAGGAAGAGATAATAACAATGCATCATCAATATCTTCGAGTAAATCGGGTCGGCAAAAGAGGGAAAACAGGTGAATTATCTCCGGCGTTTGGGCGTATGATTAGTTCGTGGGGTTGTCCTAAGAGACGGTTTTGGCATGTACTATTAGTTATTTTGACCCTTGAGCGAGCGATGAGCCACGGCCTCATAATGCCTCATGCTGTAACAATTCAAAATACGATTCTTTGAAAGAACTGACACAGCTACCCTACCATCTCATCTCCATAATCATCTGTCTTACCTATGGCCCTGAAAAACATTGCCCGGAAGCCTGCGGATGACATTCTCACATAAGGTAGTGCTGATATGTGTGCGCGGCAACGCCTCACCTCTTTGGTATGTTTCATGTTACGAGCCTCTACGCCGCTCAACCCCTCATTACTTGAGATATACCTCAGTGCTTCCTAATCGTGGGCCTGGTATGTAAGGTAGTAAGCGAAGGAAGTGCTGCGGTGGGATTATCAAATAGGGGATTTGAGAGAAGACAGAGGATGGAGTTTGAACGAGTTAATTAGTGAATGTAGGAGGGAGGATTGTAAGTCCAGTGTTTTATAGATACGCTTCTTTCTAAAATGGTTTGGAGGCTTGATATATAGGATAAGGTGGATTTTATAGGGGTTGATGGAGAAGGAATGGTTTTAGATTGCTGCTCAATAAGCCTTTTTTTCTAAACCGCGGATTTACAGCCGCTTTTACGCTTCCATGTGTACAATTTATGCTCAATCCTTATACAAAGGTTAATTGATGCTTTTTCCATTCACGTCTCGATATTATAAGTATGACGTCATTATATGCATGTTAATGTGTACGAGTTATTCTACCAGAATTATATTAGAATCTCACCTTCACACCAAATGATAGACTTTGACCTGCCGTTGTAGATTCTATATCTATATCAACCAGTTCCAATTCAGATCATCAACTAGGTAAATAATGACACAACTCACCACCCCTCCCTCCCCA
>NAPT01000033.1:0-83570 GCA_002927785.1 Cladonia uncialis
TGGAGCTTCGGCTGACGAATCACAAGCGACTTCTACTTCATTGGCTGTTTGTCGGAAACGGGCATCTATTCGAATATCTGTGGGAAAGTCTTCGCAAATTTGGATAATCCGAGAAACCAGCTTGGTAAGCCCCAGCTTCAGCGTGCTATTACTTTGCCCAGGGGCCTCAGTCGCAGTTCCCTAAGAACCATATCCGTGTGAAGAAGCCGGCAAGAACCACAGAGTCAAGCATAACTGGGGAGCTCTCCTGGATCGTCAGAAGTCTGGAGCTCCTCTCATGATTCGGAATCAGAGATTATCTGAAATCATATCAGGAATGCCTACAACTGCTAGATTGACCGAATGCTCGCATCCGTCGAGGAGTTGACAGGCAAGGATCGACACAAACGAACATGGCTGGTTGAGAGTGATTGATTACTGGATAGTGCCTCGTCTATAACAGGGAGTCGCTGGTTGCAGGCAGCCTGTTTCAATTGAGCGATCCTTCCCCATATACGTGCATGGAGTTTTTGGCCCGGCTTTGGCGCGAAGTCAGGACCTTGTACAGGCATATTATTCTCCGAACGAACATAGTCGAGCTGCTACCAATTACTGTAGCATAAGTATAACAAGAACGTGATTTCGAATGAGAGCTGTATGCAACCGAGCCGCTGCGCTGTCATGTCAGTATTGTACGAAGGTCTTCCTGTGTGAATGATAGGCAACGGGCTGGCCGCTGATAAGCTCCAGTGTTCACAAGTACAGCCATCATGGGAAATCTGATCATCAGTGAGAGCCTGTCGAGTGGAGCAAGCCCCTCTCTTGATGTCATAATCAAGTGACTAGCCCCGCTGGTGGCTATAAAGAATCTCTGGCGGTGAGCAAAGCAAATTAGAAACCCGGCACTTCCGATGGGATGGTTAAATTGGCCTCCTAACGCACGTAGAGTAGTTCTAGATGGTGGATTGTTCCCACTGCATTACACTTGGGGAGGCGAATGCGGCCAGATAGCCGCTGACTATAATCTTCAGACACAAGGCGCGGATTTCAGAGAATGACATAACAAGAGGAGTTATCGGTAGAACGAGAACTTCTAATCGCTGCAGTATATCTCACCTACCTCGCGAACTTGAGCTCAGGTGCTTCCTCTTGTACCGCGCTCTTGAGTAAGGACCAGATACGCCGATAGAGAGACGTATCCATGCGGTGGTGCTTTTGGCGGCAACGATGTAGCACGGAGGCAGTCGTCTCAGCCCTGCAGGAACAATTCGTCAAATACTCACACATCCTCCGTCTCGCTCTTCTTAACTCTACCCGGACAAGCCCTCAAGCACGCAACCAAATCCCCAGCTTTGACTCGCGAATAAGCTTGCCCTTTGTCGTCAACCCCTATCCCCAGTACGACATCATCGTCAAGGTAGCCCACATGCATATCATGTGCCTCATCTCCAATACCGCCCTTCCTCGGCGGCCTGCCCCACGCGTAGGATATGCTAACCGTGTATGTAAAATAAGCCCAATAACTCTTGCCGCCGTAAGGTTCCGTTGCGTTCCAAGTCCTTTTCTTTGTCTCCGCAACGGTAGCAGCATTGATGGGGTCGTCGGACCAATTTTCTGAGGCAGACCAACCCGAAGCTGTTTCATTGGCCATAAGAAGGGGATGCCGAGAGATACCTATCATCCCGAAAGGGGGCGTAGCTTGCCAGACCACGAAGAAACGTTCGTAGCGAAGTGGTAGTTGAAGCCAATTAGGAAACTTCCGGTGCACGACGGCGAGAAAAACGGTCTTCTCAGGTTCGGCTTTACAGGAGAGGTCAGAGCGATTGCAAAGGATGAGGCGCAAAGAATTCGTTGCTTGGTGCCATGTGCCATCTCGCTTCATCTTGCCGTGCTCATCTGCCTCTGTCAGATCATTGATACAAGACTGTTCGAGCGGGTCAGTCAGATTTGTAGTCGTGAGACCATTGCCAAGAAGTTTCGCGAATGTGCGGCCACGAGTGCCGCCAGGGGGATGAAAGTCATAGTGGATGTAAGATTCACCCGAAGAGGGGAAGAATAGGAACCAATTCTTCTCGATGGCCGAGCGCGTACCGGCAGGGTTTCGAGTGAGTTCAGTGAGCGTTGGATAGGATTTGAGCGGACCTAGAGATGGAATGGTTGGCGAGGAAGAGAGCAAGCTTTGGAGCGGTGGATAGAGGGTTCGCAGGTCAATGATCCAAAGGCCAAAGCATGCGTAGCGGGATCTGTAACAGTCAGTGTTACCTCTCAAAGTTGAATACCAAAACGAACTGCGTATTAATCATCATCAATGGCTCCCCTTTCCCACTCCAGAAGATTCTGGGGTCGTGGAACCCTGGTATGTCCACATACGGAGCGAACTCGCCAGCGCACTTCTCCGCTGGCATCGGAGGCACACTGAGTGCTACTGGATGTGAAGCACATCTCATGCCACCACCAGGACCAAAGTGCTTTAGGTCGTCGTCTGTGCAAGGCTCTTCGCCTGGCCTTGCATCTTGCCCGGGGATATAGCAGATGTTGGCCTCACATAGAACGTTTTCCTGATAGTTGCCGTCTGTCACGATCCTGCTCACAACAAGGTACTGGTTCTTGGACCAGTAAGGCAAGGCAATCAAGGTCGGGTTCCAGAAGACTCTAGACTCAGGCTTCAGTGAACCTGGTGGTATCTGTGAGATATTCTGAACGATGTTTGGAAGACGTATGTGACCCGTGTACCGGTTTGCTTTGACTGGGCATCTGAACAGTGGCTCTAGGTTTGGATCCAGCAATGGCTGCCACGACGCTGAAGTATTGCTCTGGTTCGTCAATCTGTCGCCCTTGTCATAGGCGTAGAAGTACTGATTTGGAGGTGAGAGATGGTTTTCCGAGACATTTGCGATGGGTAGCGACTTTTGTAGGCTAGAGATGGGGACATGAATGCCTTGTTGAGGAGCAGGTAGTGGATGAAAGACGAAGGATGGCAGTGAGCTTGGAATTGGTGAGGCTCGATATATGATGATGAACGTAACGAAGACGATGACCGGTAGTAGGAAGCGGCGCAGTGGCGGTAGGTAGATCATCTTGCTGGATGACCAATGCAAGAATTCGCTGTCCAATCGGGTGGAAAGGTTGTAGAATTATTTAAACAACGAATCCGATAGCTTTACCAAGCGAGGCGGCTAATTGTCAAGGTTAGGAGCCGAGGACGTTAACAACTCTTAGGTGTCTGGAGCTGCAAGACTTGTACCCGAGAAGTCCAGTTTTGCGGCCATTCAGAGTAGGGTATTCTTATTAAACCCTGAGAATCAGAACATTTATCTTCGTTGCCCACCTCAAGTATGGCACCGCGCGAGGCTGTTAGCCGGCAGATCTTGAATGTCTATCTGTATCTGACATGTATCTGCAAAGTCTATTTCTCTTGAAACACGCTTTTCGGTACAAATATGTAAGATGCACTTACTATCTCAAGCCTCCCATCCGTATATGATGACAAGTCAGAACGCCTCCAGCACCAGCGCTATGCTTTTCCCTTATGTATATTCATCTATCATCAACTCGAAAGACGGTGGTCTAACGACATCATTTACTACCTGCCGTGATGCTCTTCATCGTCATCCTCGTCATCATCCTCGCTTCCTTCCTCTTCATCCCAGCCATCTGTCTCCAGATGCTCTCCCCTGATGCCAAAGCTCATGAGAAAGCCAACAAAAGCGATGCCACCAAAGACGCTAAATGCAACAGCTTCGCCCTTGGGGTCGACATGGGTGGAGAGCGAGAAAAGACCACCTGATAGGAAAGGCCCCGCAGCTCGGCCGGCAGCAGAAAGTGTCTGGGCGAGCCCATTGAGGGTTCCCAGGACCGAGTGATTAGGCGCAGAGTTGGTAATCTGGGGATCAAGCTATTAGCCAGGATAATGGCGGCGTGGAAGCTGTGCCTACCAATAGAAGAAAGCTAGTCAAACATCCTACTGCAGACAGTGACTTAATCAAAAGAATGATACCTAGCTCTACCCATAACCACACCTTCCCACTTGAGATGCCACCATCGCCATTTTTGATGTCTTTGTAACCCACCCAGGGCATTAGTAGGAATGCAAGAGCCATTCCCCCCAAACAGACTTTGTAGGTAAGCTTGTTTCCCATCTTCTCTCTGAGCCTTCCAAAAATCCCAAGCTGAAAAGCGATCGTCGCTAAGCCAGCAAAAGCAAGCGAGAAGCCAATCTCTTCTGGCGAGAGATTTCTTCCTCTTGGAGGTGCAGCTTGACCAAATATTGGATAGAGTGAGTTATATGAGATATTCGATAGCTGAAAGATCAGGTATGTAAACATCAGTAACATAGTGTCCCTGTTGAAGACTTGGGCCGAGGTAAGACTAGTACTATGATGTGGTACTAAAGTTGGCATCGAGGCTTGAGACGCCGAGTCTGAGTCCGAATCATCTTCTTCGTCGTCATCTATAGCCCCATCAAGATCTGCGTGTGTCGAATGCTTGTGCCTTATGTCCGAGATCTTGAGGTAGCTCGGCCGGCTGGAGCTCGCGAACTGCCAAACCCAGGCGAAAAGGTTTCCCACTCTTTTCCCCAGGGGCGGTAGATCCCTAGCCTCTTCTAAGCTCTCTTCCAGAAACAGCATAGCGATAACGAGATCCACCACGAGCACAGCCGCGGCGACCATATTGGGCTTAAGGTATGGATATGGATCCTTTCTCGAAAAGTGGGCATTCTTGGAAACCAATGTTCCACCCACAACTGGTCCCGTAATACCGCCCAGCCCATATATAACTGGTAGATATATGAACGCCTTGCTCTGGTTGGTCCGATCCGTGATCTCACCCAAACATGTAGAAACAAGGCCCTGATTGCCGTTGACCAGTCCCATAAGCACCTGCACAATAACAGCCTGCCATAGCGTCTTGCAGAAGCCAAAGGCAACAAAGCAAGCAGCTGTGAGCAGTGTACCAATTAATATGACAGGCTTCCGTCCAATCCTATCCGACAACCAACCCCAGAAGAAATTCGTGGCAAATTGTGCCAACGCGAAAGAGGAAGCGACAACGCCGACGTAGAGACCGACTTGCCCCACATCAACATCAGGAAATGTCGAGACCATCTGTGGGAGGTAGGGGCTGATGGAATTGAGGGCGGTTTGCTCGGACAGGGAGATGATGGCAAGGATTAGGAGCTGTTTGATGGGGAGCGGGGACGATTCGTGGTTGGAACCCTGCGAGTTGTTGCGACTGTGACCAGCTCCATTAGGGGAGCAGGAGGAGGTGTCAGATGGCGGCTGCCCTTTGGACTTTGGAGGGGGAGTGGAGAAAGTCTGGTAGTGGATTGTTGAAGACTTTCGCCGCTCCATTGCGGCAGTAGGGCGAACCATCGTGGGAAGAAAAGGCGATAGCAGAGGTCATGAGCAACAGCGATATGGGATTAATATGAGATATTCGGCTTTCATGAGCCCATGGCGAAGTTGATCGCCTGCCTGCCTAGAGAAAATTGCGTATTTGAGTCGGATCTCTGCCTTGGCGATAAGATCTGCGCTAAATCTAATTAGGCTTATCAGATCAGAATAAGGATCCTCCCGCTTGGCAAGCCTCACTGGAGCTACCTAGAATCCCTTGACATACAACCCCTGAGGGGGAGGGTGTCCGTATAAGCCTCACCCCACAAGCGAGTGTGCTCGGTGAACAAGGCCATACTGCCTGCATTGTCGATCATCACGGGCTTATTAAAAGGATTGTCCATGGGCGTGGATACTTTATAGTGTCTGCTCAATACTACCAAAGCTAATTGAACACTTAATGTCTTTCTGTTAGACCCCACGAGGACATAGCCTCAGATCGGATCAATCCTCAGGCGCTTCTCCCATATCTGTACCCTCATTTTCCCAGAACAACTTCTTCAGTTTCCGCTCCTTCTCATCTTCAATGTACTTGTCAAATCTGGCTTCCTCCTGATCCAACCCTTTGCCTTGATATACTTCATGTGGAAGGAAAGCGCACTTTTCTTCCTCTCCTGCCAAATATCTGCACACGTGTGTGTGCAGGAAGATGGCCGCCCGCTGATTTCCTTGCTCCGTCAGTCTCCACCTTGAGGGGGTCACACTCTCATCTAGAAAGAAGTCTGCCATATCCGTATCTTTGACGTGTGGATCAAGCCAGCCAGATGTATCGAGCCAGAATACCGCTTTGTCTCCGTCAGCTCTAAGTTTGGCAACCGCATTCTGAGTAGCTTGCTCGAGCTGACCTCGCAGGGGTCTCATGATAAAGATGGGGATCGAAGCCGGTGCCGTACTTGGGACAATGCCTGGGTTGCCAAGTATTTCGCTTTGGACAATGCTTGGATGCTTGGGGTAGGCCAATCCTCGTATAGCTTTAACCAGCGATACATAGGTCGTTTCGAAGCTTTCCGAGAGATCCCATAAAGACTTGTTGTAGTTTGCCTCGTATTCGTGGAATGAAGCGTCGTCCGAGCTTCCAAGGTTGAGAACCTGGAACGATGTTAGATTAGAACGGCGGAAATGAAGGGGAGCTTACCATAAGATCAGGGACATAGGAGCTGAACATCCAAGGGTGCTCGTAACATGCGGAGCCGACAGGACCGCTTTAGATTGGTCAGCGTCCGCATCAAGTTAATTAAGAGAGATGGTCATACCTGCGAAAGAACACATCCCCAATGCCAGCGGGCTGGCCGGTGCCCCCAATGCAGTCCTGCGTTAGACACATTCCATCTACACCAATGCTGATATGATCGACTCCAAACATCTCTCCCAGTAAATAATCCCAGCCCATGACGCCCGCAAGCAGGCCATCCGCCCCTCCAGCTCGTCTTCCTCGTTGCTTTCCAGAGTAAGATCCGGGAGCGTCCGTGATGACTTCGAGTATCTTCTTACGTGTTTGATAAGCAGTAAGCAGCTGCTCTTCCTCATCAAGAAGCTTTTCTCTATCGGTTTTACCGTTGCCGTCATCTTCTAGCTCTTTGAGTCCAGCCCGATGCTTCTCTCCGACATGATCATTCTCAGCTTTTAGCAGATCCTCATCGATGAACTCCTCACCGAGCATTGATCTAGCTACTTTCACTAATTGCCCGCCTTTGCTCAGCCATAGCCCCTCTAATTCTATGACACCTCGTCCATGATCGTCAATCATCGGGGCGATAATGCGGACTCGATGTTCTTTATTCTTATCTAGATCGTTAGAACGTACTGATACCAAGGACGACGAATTTGGCAGAAGAATGAATTCTTGGTCGTCGACCTGAGCCAGCAATGAGATGGGCGGAGCTGGCTTCTCATTTGACGAAGTTGGGTGGAAGTGGAAGTGTCTGTGGTCTGATATAGAGGCAGACACAGGCGCTTGTGAGGAGGTATTCGCTGTGCTACCTGTTTCTGCCTCGGGCGCATTGTGGAGGGCAAGAAGCAGAGAAGTGCTGTTCACAATTGTAATGTCAAAGTAGACTCCTGGTATCTGATTAGTCGCAAGGTACCACGTTCTCTGCTTGCTTGGAGTACCTGGGAAAGTTCCATGTCTGCGCAGTCGATTTGGGGTGGAAGTCCAACGCCCGATGTACTAGCCAATATCAGCCGCATTGGATGAAAGATCTCTGTTAGACCTACATGGATCTTGGGGTTCGTAGCAGGATAGAATTGGTAGTTGTGCATCCTTCGCTCGTAGAGGAATTCCTTTCCTAGGCCAGCTGTACCAAGTTTTACAATATCCAGCTCTTCACTGCCACCATTGAACCACCACAAGCTCAGCGCAATAAGCATGAAGACAAGGAGAATGGGCTTGCTGGCCAAGATTCGTCTAACGCGAAACCAGGCATAATTGCCATACCAACGTCGGCCTCTATCTCGAAGGATGATAATGTCTCCAGATCCATATGGATGTGGAGCTTTGAGACCTCCAGATGAGAATGGAGAATAAGCTGTCTTGGCAAGGGGTGTGTCTCCAGGCGAGGGATAAGGGTTGTAGAAGGAGGTCGCTGGAGGCGTGCTTTGATTTGGGTGACGTGGAGATCCAGTGAGCTTGGTTAATCCAAGATGGAGGTTAGGCCGACTTCGTAGCGGCGGTGCCTGTGACATGGCGGTATAAGGTAGTACTCATAGACTTGGTCTAGCGGTTATCAAGACTGCCAATTCATAACTTACTTGCTTTAGGGCGTGGAGACGACTTGTCGGCATGGGAGGCGCGAAAGAAAAGAAGACGCGGGTTTTACGCCGTCTCACGCTTATGTCAACATGAAATTACGGATATAGAAGGCGGGCTTCTGTTAAGGTGCCCCAAGCATAGGTTGTTATTTCACGTATGAGACCAGGTCTGACTCGTTTAGACCAATCGTGCAGTGGAACAGTACGGTCTGCGCAGCATAGTGAATTGGCTTCATGAGAGTTTACCCACCTTTTCCGATAGGAAGGGAATGTTCAAGGTCATTTTCTATGGTTCGATGACGGCCAGCGTCATGTTCAAGCAGCAAACAGTGCCAGGTACACCCCCCAACCCAGGCCGACGAGACTTCCCACCAATACCTTCTGTTCTACGGGTATGAAAACATGCTGTATCAGGTTGACAGCGGGCCAGAGCTTGTATCCAGCTTTCATTATAGGCCAAGTTTGCTGCAACGATATAGTCAGCCCAATTTGTAGTCCACGAGAAAGGACAAAGAAAACTTGACCGTACCTTTCGCACAGCGTCCAGACACTCTACCGCCGGTACCCCGCTGAACAATCTTGTGAGCCCGATATAAGCCACAACATTGACTATTGATGCCACGGTCTGGTCCAGCCCCAGCTTAATCAATGTATTCGCTACATTCAGCTTCTTCTCGACCTCCACCCCCTTGCCACCATCGTCCACCTCAACTTTTCCGAGTGTGTAGCCAGGAAACTTTTTCTCTATGTATTCCTGCCAGCAAAAGTTGGGAGGTGTGGAAAGTAGGGTGTAGATGAGGAGAGCTGGGATATTTGGGGGTGGATTGGAAGTCAGGAAGCGGGCGATCAAGAGGGAGCAGAGTGTTAGGATCGTGGCTTGCAGAGTCGCCCTTACAACTGGAGATGGCATACTGTATCAATACTAGGTAACAAGTGAGACGGGAATCAGGAAGAGCAAAGAACTGTTGTGTTCGCATAAATTAAACATCACCCTTCAACTACGGCGCGCCATTAGTGGCAAACCGCTATAACGTAAATAAAAATCTCGGCCCGTTCAAACCCTAGTTCTGAGGAGGTACAATTCAATGGCCAACGTAACCGAGGCTGATGCGTAACGGCGGGGTTTGAGCTCCATGGAGGTGCGGATATTGCTATGCAGGCGCAGTTGCCGACTGTGTTCTCAATATCATATGCTTCCCGAAGCTTCAATGATCTCTCTAACACTCCCTGGACAGTCCTGGATAGCAGTCCAAGAGAACGGGTGAAGTGAACCGATTATGGCCTTAGGTGGGATCATCGTCACTACTACGTGTAGGCCTAAACTGATGTGATACTCCAATTCAGCTACGACGGCAGCAGTGGCCGCAGGAACGACGGCAGCAGCAGCATATCTCGACGCCAAATTCCATATCCGAAAAGATGTGGATGTGTTGGTCCAACTGAAGAAATTGGAGCGTGAATACATCCAAGCGGGTAAAATCCTATTCTTTCGTCCATTCTGCGATCCGCTGCTGACCCCCTTCCGTTCGATCTAGTGAGGAACAACCGGATATCTTGCTTCTACTTCCACGAAGAGGCTGTCAACAACCATCCCGATGCCCAGGCTATCTGGTCTCGAGAGGGAAATTACACCTGGAGAGAGGTACATACCAGAGCGTGTCAGTATGGGAACTACCTTCTTGAGCTTGGGGTCAGGCCTGGCGAATTGGTCGCTATATGTCTACAGAACTCGCCGGAGATGGTCTTCATTTGGTTGGGACTTTGGGCAATTGTGTGACCCCAATGCTTGCACACGTGAGAGAACAGGCTGACCTAGTAGGGATGTGCTCCCGCTTTAATCAATTTCAACCTTACTGGCGACGCCCTGCTACACTGTCTAAAAGTCTCAGGCGCAAAGATATTAATAGTAGATGGCGAAGAGAAGATCACTAGTAGAGTCGAGGCCGTAAGGGACAAAATCGAACAGGAGCTTTGTATGCAAGCTATTGTCTTGGATCAACGGTTGAAGTCGACCATAGCGGCAAGACCAGTCGAAAGACCAGACGACAGCCATCGCTCCGGAGTAAAGGGTGAATCTCCAGCGATTGTAATTTACACCAGGTACAACTCTCGTCTTCCTTACCTTTCAACCCACCTTCTAACCTCGTATGTCTTCTAGTGGGACCACCGGCTTGCCCAAAGGCGCCAACTTTCCCGCCTCGCGCATGTTCATGGCCGGCGCACGTCGTTCAAACAATCTAAACCAACGCCGCGGCCATGGCGGCGACAGATGGTACATCTGCATGCCCATGTATCATGGCACCGGTGGTATCTACGCAATGATCTGTATGATGAGCGGAGTGTCTCTCGCAATCGGGAAGGGTTTCAGCGTTCGCAATTTCTGGCGCGATGTTCATGACTCTGAGTCGACATTTATTGTTTATGTGGGTGAAACGGCTCGATATCTTCTCGCTGCGCCCCCAAGCCCCCTGGACAAGGGCCATAAAGTCAGATGTATGTGGGGCAATGGCCTACGACCTGATGTATGGAAGCGCTTCCAGGAGCGTTTTGGCGTCGAAGAGGTAGCCGAATTCTTTAGTAGTAGCGAGGCCATGCTTTCACTCGTTGTGTGGGATAGAGGCCCTTATCTGGCGGAGTGTGTGGGGCATCACGGTGCCATACAGCGCTGGATTTACCGCAACATTTACATTCCCGTTCAAATCAACTACGAGACCAACGAGATAGTCCGTGATCCGAAGACAGGGTGGGCGAAAAGGAATAGCTACAACGAAGGCGGAGAAATCATCGTCAGGGTTGCGAACGAACAAGCCTTCGCGGGATACTACAACAACCCCGAAGCAACAAGCAAGAAGTTCATTCGCGACGTTTTCAAAAAGGGAGATCTGTTCTACAGAACAGGCGATGCATTACGCCGTACAGACGACGGGCGCTGGTCCTTCCTAGACCGCCTAGGCGACACCTATCGGTGGAAAAGCGAAAACGTCAGCACCGCGGAAGTGGCCGACACAATTGGCAAATTTCCCGGCATCCATGAAGCAAACGTCTACGGCGTGAAGTTACCAGGGGGGTACAATGAAGGAAGGGCAGGCTGTGCGGCTCTCACTATTGACGACAACGCGCGGGAAAACTTTGATTGGAAAGGCTTCGCTACTTTTGCGAGAGAAAGATTGCCGAGATATGCGGTGCCAGTCTTCATACGCGTGTTGTCGGGAGAAGTGGGCGGGGGAGCAAGCCATACTAATAAACAGGATAAGGTGGGGCTGAGGGCTGAGGGGGTGGCGCCGGAGTTGAGAGGGAAGAAAGTCAAGGGTGGGGAGAATGATGTGTTCTATTGGATCAAGCCGAAGGAAGATAGGTATGTGAAGTTTGATGAGGATGATTGGAAGTTGTTGTCTACGGGGAGCGTGAGGCTGTGAACGGGATCCGACTAGGGGGTCATTGATGCATGATGACGAATGGAAATCTTGCATCACTTTGCATGATGGCATTGTATACCCTTAGATGGAATCATGAAAACCGTTGTTTTGGCAACATACCGCTGGGTGCTCTATGATCAGAAAGCGCTACAAACTCCGGTACCGTCTGTAACCCCATTGGGAGTGCCTCGTAAATTGCCACCGCGGGCCAAGTGTATTGTATTTATAGGTCTAACGATAGTCGTGCGATCAAGGTTATTCCTCTGCCTGGTAGGAAGTGGGACAGAACAGGGCTATGCCTCTCAAGGCTAGTTTGCCCAGGACTCAACCCCCATCAAGTTAGCCATTGCGATGTGTGACCTGCAACCAGGACAAACGGTAGAATCGGTAGAGGACCGAAAACTCCGATTTGCCGCTTAGACGCTCAGAGGCTGATTTGAGGTATCATCTATGCAAGATATGAATTAGGAAGAGTATCAGAATTTATGCATTGAATCAGACAATGAATGTTGGTACCCTCAGTGATCTTGGTGTAACAATGTATGATCAGCTCCCGAAGGATCACTTACTATCTAGTGCTTGCTTTTTGTAATCATCGGGCAGAACAGGGAAAAGAGGGTGGTATGGGGGTGATAGACTGACCTTGGGGAACTGGTATTGCTGCCACTTGATGCCATGGGGATATATGTTTGAGTGTGGCATTGTATGATAGAGCAAGTCTTCCGAGAGTCGCAGCCTGTGTGGTTTATAATCAGTTACTATAGAGATGAGGCAGTAGTGAGATTAAGTAAAAATTGGGGGTTAGGAAAGGTCAGAATATGTAAGATTGAATATCATCTCACTTCACCCGTATTGACCCTCCGGCGAGAGGGTCACGAGCGGAAGCGTCAATCGCAAATTATCGCATCATGGAATTTGAAAGCTAGAGACTTGAACTAGATATACTACTTACCTGGCGAGCACTAATGACACTCTGTCTTTCTGAGATCCATGAATGTATACCCCTCGACAAGATACGTTCATAATATCTCAAGGTAATATTATGGTGAGCAGGCGTAGTATGTCCGTAGCGTGATTCGAGGTTACGAAATCCCGGAAGCTGATAGTCAGGGCATGATGCCAGATTCAAAAGGTCTAATGGCCGTCTCTTTAGGACTCTGCTCGCAACCTGAGCATCTCAAGCGCTGGTTGCAGACACTCCCGGTTATGCCATCTATGGGTGCCCCTTGAAGCTCGACCGACGCAACGAAGCCGATCTGCTGAAATTGCTGGACAAGTGGAACTTATAGCATAGATGTCTCCACCACATCCACAGGAAGATTGGCCGGAACCCATATCTGTTTCTCCCCCTTCAAAAACCTATAAGCAATATTTCCCTCGTGCACCAATAGCCCCAGAAATATACTGGTTGTCTCGTATCAAATTCTCCAGCAGGCTGAACTGCATTGCATAGCATGAGCCACGACATAGCACGCCCAATTGGACGCGCATGAAGTGAAAATGGGATGTTGCACCGAGGAATCCGAGCAATATGGCAGCACCAGCTCGGTGCCCATGCTGATTTAGTTCTTGGAACATTTGCTTCACCCCGAACTGGGCAACTGAGAGATTGCTGATTGTACCTCGTTTGGTGCCTGCTCACTGAATTAGCCCGAAGAGGATATGCTATTGATGTATGTGGACATACCGAGCCGACCGGAAAGACGTATGTCCGCTGGCCAGATTTTGGTGATGACGGTAGCCTAGGCGACCTATTATGGAATGCTACATTCAGCAGCATGCTTGAGCAAGGCCTCAAGTTTTAACGGTGGGTTTCTCTGGAGCTTGAACACCTGGTGCCAACGCTTGGATCAATCAGAAAGAAAAAGTTTGGATTGAAGATCTGCGATATCCCTGCGCGACGCTAAATTAGCTCCAATTTAGCCGAGGCCGCCCACGAACTTGAACATCTTAAGCACGACTGCAGCACTTGCTATTCTTCACGACAGGTCATCTGCCATCATCTTAGATTGTAAGTGCCTCGCAAATCGCTCCCGGTCTAGTATGTCGCAACAGAGGCTGACAGGTGATCTAAAGGAAACACCGCCGGAATGGCAGAAATCGAGATCAAGGCCTCGCAATGGAGGATGGTCGAGGTTGGTCGTGTCGTGCTCTTCACCCACGGCCAATACATTGGTAGACTGGCAGCCATTGTGGAGATCATAGATCACAAGCGCGTAAGCTCACGGTCCGGATCATGCTCCCAGTGCGCTTCTTCTAACGTCCAACACAGGTTTTGATCGATGGACCCTCAAAGAAAGAAAATGCTGCTGTTCCCCGCCAATCTATATCCTTAAACAACCTCATTATTACTCCTATCGTCATTCCAAAGCTACCTAGAGCAGCCGGACGAGGTCCAGTTGCAAGAGCTTGGGAAAAGGCAGAGGTCGAGAAGAAGTGGGACGCGAGTGCCTGGGCGAAGCGACGAGAACAGAGGGAGAAGAGGCGGAATCTTTCTGACTTTGATCGATTCAAGGTATTGAGGTTGAAGAAACAGGTACGTAATGACCCTGGAAGACCGCTGGAACCTTTCAATATCTAGTTGTGCGAGGACAGACGGCCTTAAAGTAATATAGCCCTTAAGAAGAGTGGCGCTAACAATTCTCTTCATTCAGGCTCGATTCGAGGTTCGCAAGGCGCATGCAAAGGTCAGAGCTTCGGCGAAAGCTTCGTGATGGTAGAGGATTGTGTGAATTGATAGCGGGATTGATGGTCAAGGCTTGGCTCTGAAAAGACACCAACTAGTCTGCTAGAATCATAGAGCAATGGACAGTATCGACTAGCATCTACACTTTTATATGGACTATCCTGGCTTTAGTGAAAGTCTTGAACACAATTAGAGCTGATTGTGCGCGTGAAAGATGCTAAAACGTGTCGGATCCCTCAAACATAAGTAAACCCCATCAGTATTTCCAACCATATGACTTGTGAACCATAACCTTCAGTACAATCTACTCATTTTCCCAGGAATCAGATATGTGGAATTGTGTTTGTAAAACTTAGCTCTCACTAGCGTACAATTCAGAGCTCGGCAAGGCCTCGCCGTCAGTAATTCCACACTCAGCACAGCAGCGCATTCGCATCTCCATATCGCCTTATAAAACCCATCCCACAGACGTGAGTACCAATTCGCTGCCCCTCAGAGTCACTACGCTTGCCTTTTCGTGCCCGCTACAAGATTGAGAGATTTCCTCCGCATTTTCGCTTTCGATCCAGTTCCCCAAGGCCCAAAATTCTGAATTTACCAAGCTAACACGCCTTAGCTACGACAGATCTGCTCCAAGATGTCGAATCCACGCATCGAAGAGCTTCCTGACGACCCACCAACCAAGAAGGGAGCAGAGGTTGACGACGCCTCAAGCAGCTCGGACTCAGATGCGGACGCAGGAGGCGAGGGAGAATCTGGTGTGCCAGCTGGATCTAATGTGACCGTACACTCCCGCAACGAGAAGAAGGCTAGGAAGTCTATTGCCAAGTTGGGCCTGAAACATGTTCCTGGTATCACGAGAGTTACTCTGAGAAGGCCGAAGAACGTGAGTTGGAATTCCTTTCCAATTGGCAGAGCCCGCGAAGCCGAAACTTTTCTTTGGAAGAAGTCCGCTTTCTTGATTGAAGGCTATGACTAATTTAAGACACAGATCCTCTTCGTGATCAACCAACCAGACGTCTACAAGTCCCCTTCAAGCAACACCTGGATGTACTTCACTCTTTCCCCCAGCCCTCTTCCAACCAATCCCACTAACCCTCTATTCCAGTATCTTCGGCGAAGCCAAAATCGAGGACTTAAGCTCCCAAATCAGTGACAGCGCCTTGAAGAACATGGCACCATCAGACAACGCTGGGGGCGATCCCCACGCTGGTCACAACCACGCCGCCGAAGGCAAAGGGAAAGCCATTGAAGGCGCGGACGCCCAGAAGGATGAGGATGAAGATGATGGCGAGGAGGTGGATGATACGGGGTTGGAAGCTAAGGATATTGAATTGGTTATGGCGCAGGCTAGTGTGTCGAGGAAGAAGGCTGTCAAGGCACTGAAGGAGAATGATAATGATATTGTAAGTGCACATGGTGGGAAAGTCGAGTCAGAGCTTGCTAATATCATTGTAGGTGAATAGTATCATGGCATTATCTATCTAAGCCACGGTGTCCGGCAATGGCATGATCACATGATTGGGCTAAGGGTTCTATGACGGGGGTCCGACTTAAACCTGCAACAAAACCTTTAAATATCATCTTACTATAGAGATGCTACCTCCAGGTTATCATGCACTTTACCCAGGTCACGGTTGAGAACCAGCTTTCAAATGATATTATCGAATTGTAGGAGCATAAGCACTTGCATTTGACGTCCCAGATAACTTTGGACTCCACTACGTTTTCGTAAAGTAATCACCCGCTTAGAGTGTGCTATGCACCCTCCTCAAGGTAATTTTCCCTCTCATCAATCTCCAAGCCCAAAATAATACTACAATCCCTACATCAAAGAAATCAAACACCAAAGCCCCGCCAAAGATTATAGAATAGTAAGTCCACGCATGCTCCTGAGACATCTTAACCTTAGTCACAACAATAGCCCAGGGTAGGATCCAGAGGAAATTCGACCCTAGCGCTTGGTAGAGGAACCAGCGGGGGTTCGTTGCCAGGAGGATGGCGGCAAGCTGGTATTGGAGGGCGTAGAAGATGTAGCACCAGTCTATGTTCTGTTAGGATGTCAGTGTTGAAGGCTTAGGAGGTTCTGGAGGATGAATAGGGGGCAGTGACCTTCCACATCTTCTTCGTTATGAGGGCCACATCTGTCGAATTGGAGAGATAGTACGCAAATGATTCCATGCCCCAGAGGGAGAGGCATATGCAGATGGGAACTTCGACAATGAGTGCGAGAATGCAGGAGATGAATGCCGGACGGACAATCTCTGTGGCTGGAAGTTAGTTGCCATAAAAGGATGACGTACAGCCGGTAATGCTTACCCAATATATCCAGTCTAGAAGCTTTGGGCCTTCGCAGGTTGATTCCCACACGCGCTCGCCATCGGCCCCAATTGTGACCGACGAATGTTAATGTAGAGGCTTCTAAAGCCTGTACAGGCACCATGACCAGACCCCATCGAATGGTGTTGAAAACACCCCATGCTGTCCTGTAGTTCTCACCAAGGGAGATGATTCTGCTGACAAGCCAAAGATACAGCGAGTTTCTGATGGCTGACTCTGTGAAAGTGTAAATAGATGGCCGCGCGAGGACTTTGAACGCATTGATACCGGGCTTTGCTGAGCCTCCGGTCGCATCAGAGCGTTTGTGCATCTTTTGTGCAAGGTAGATGAAGTAAGCAAGACCAGCAAGTGCGGAACTCATATCGCAAGCCAGCCTAATCAGAGCTTGGTCATTGATCGTGGGTCTCCAGGAGCTAACGTGAAATTTAGAGATAATCAACAGGTCAAGAACAATGTTTATGATGAAGCTTGTCGAATTGATCAATAGTGGCACATCAGGGTTATCCGACGCTCGAGTACAGTCGGTGACAGCCACTTGCATCGCAGAGGACAACGCCACAATAGAGGAGATCTGGACATATCTGATAGAAGCGTCTCTAACTTCAGAAGGCACAAATGCTGCAGCAAGCTGGTGAGAAGCAGCAATGAAGACCACGGTCATGATGGCCCCAAGTACGGTTTGGACGAGTACCAGGGTGTACGAAAGTCCAAGGCGAGAGGAGACAGTCCGCGTTGTTTTGTCCCCAATGATGAGCCACGCCGATCTTGGGAGACCATCATTGAGTACTTGAACAATGACTGAAATGTAAGTATACGTATCGGACGTTACTACTTGGCTGGGGTCAATATTCGCAATCCAAAGTTTAGAAATTGTCGAGTACAGCGCCGGAAGCGCGAAAGTAGCAAGGTTAAAGATCAGTGATCCCTGGTATCTATTGAAATCTGCTTAGAATGCGATGATGAGGGATGAATAGCCCAAAACAATAGAAAATGATGTAGACGTACGTTTCACGGCTCAGATACTCAGTACGGAACCGCTTTAGACCCTGAAATCTAGAGGTATTGTCTGACGTTTCTTGGATGGGACTATCGGTCGTTGACTCATTGATATTAAGAACTTGGTCGGTATCTTTCGCAGGAAGCATGGTGTACTCGCGAGTTGGGAAGAGCCATGACACCTTCATTGCAAGACTCTCGCTCCTGGATACATTTACTCGCACGCCTGGAAAGCGGGGAAGTCTTTATCATTGGCTCCTCATGCGGTGGGTGGGAGTTTGACTATCACACGAACATACGATAGTAAACGAGATCGTAAGTGGTCGGCGACTGGTTGAACAAGCCACCTTTTGGGTACCTCTTAGCGAGCTTCCCTAAATCGCAACGCAGGTACATCGGACTATCGTGTGCAATTTAGACAAACTCAATGGGCATCACCATCTGCAAAATCGAAGAAAAATTGCAAAGGTGGAGGAGACTGGGGGTACAGCGGTCTCTATGCTCCTGTTTGGGAGTTCAAGAAGGTGAGGAAATCGATGTTTTGGAAGCAAACGAGCTTCCATGAGGGGCCTTCAGTATGTGAAGTTATCCTAGTAAAAGCGATCAAAGTGCTAAGATAGCTCATGTACAACAGGTACATCAGCAGGCAAATAGTAATGAGGCATGTAATCGGAGACTGCGTTGTTTTCTCGTTACATATTCAGCCCTACCTACCAAGCCACCACTAGCGTAAAATCTTGCCAAGACCAGACACCTCCCCAAGCCAGCTCTTCCGCCAATCCATCTATCATCATTGCGCTGCCATTGAACCCCAGAGATGTCAGCAACAGTATGTCGACCCTTCCAGTTCTCGATGTACTACTCTGTGGATCTATTTGCCCTGCTAACAATAATCCCAGCGCTCCGCCGCCCTCAAGCTCGACTGGGCCAAAATCTCCACCTCACTCGGACTAAAAGGCCAAACAGCAACAGCCCTCCAAGCCTTCAAGAAGCGCAACGATGATGCCCGCCGCAAACTGAACCAGCTTTCACAACAGTCTACAACCGTTGACTTCGAACATTACCGCAACACCCTCAATAACACGCAGGTAGTTGATGAGATCGAGGGGCAGTTCAAAGCGTTCAAGCCCGCGACATATGATGTAGGCAGGCAACTAAAGGCAATCGAAGCATTTGAGACGCAAGCTGTGAAAAGTGCAGAGGAGACGAAGGGCAAGGTAGATGGAGAATTGAAGGAATTGGAGAAGACGTTGAAGAACATTGAGGAGGCCAGGCCATTTGACGATCTGACAGTGGTACGTGTCTGAAGGCTCTAGAGAACTAGATTCGATGCTGATTTAGTTGCGTTCTCCAGGACGAAGTCGTGGCTGCGAACCCAGAAATCGATGAGCGTACATCGCAGCTTGTGTCGAAGGGCAGGTGGCAGGTACCAGGATATAAGGTTTGTTGACCTGTTACACGTCCTCTTCGTTTGTATTACTCACTGACTATGTCGACAGGAGAAATTTGGCGATCTGTCTGTTCTCTAGAGCGAGCTGTACATCTGTGTATTCCTACCTCCCACGACAGCATAGAAAATCAACTTCGTATACTCTACAAGCCTTTGTGTCCCTAAAGGATGAACACCCTGCTGTGCTCGAGATCTCATTTAGAATCCTTCTTTGGGTTATGTTCTCATACGCTAGCTTCTGCCGCGGCCCCAGCTCAAAGGCTTGCTTTCGGACGCCTGAAGTCTACTAGGAACCTGGTCCGCTAAGCAAGTATATCTGAGATTCCGTTAAATCAGCATGGGTAAGCCGTTCATAGCCATGGTATCTATAGGAGAAAGCAGGTACGTACACTTTTAGTGGCTTGACAGACTACCTCAACGTACCCAACATCGCTCCTTCTCGACATGATACCAGACCTAGCTACTATATCCAATGGCTACAACTAATACTTGTTTTTATGTATCACTATTCTATGCGCACGTATAGTCTAATATTTTTATATCTTCTCGAGTGCGGTACATAGAGACCGCAAAGGACGAAATTGGTCTTTGGTGAGTCGGCCAATTTTCTCGATCTGCAGCTCGAGACGGCAAAAGGCTTCCAAAAGCTACGAGGCTATCCTCCCTGTTCGCATTCATCGTGATCAGCCGGACGATGTCTGAAAAGAAAGGTCCATCAAATCAGGCTTCCGACCAGGGCGACTTGACAGTTCATGTGATAGATCAATTCAATCAGGACTTAGAACAGGCTACTACCAAGCTTACTCTCATGTTAGAAGACCTCAAAGGTTCGGCCAAGCCTGACCCAGACCAGTCAAGAATTGTCAGCGACAACCTATCTCCACTGGCAACCCACGGGCAGCCAACGGACAAGATATATTTCCCACTTGCTGATGCATATTACAAGGATGCATCGCATTCGAAGAGACTATGGTTCTGGCTCAGGGGATCGAAGACAATTGAGTGGGTGCCCCGTGGCACCAGCGTTCGAATAAGGCCATTCGCCGCCCGGTGTCAAATCATTCTCATTCCAGATGTGCCCGATGGGACACTCGGCCAGCAGATCACCTATATTCTAGTCCTTAGAGCAACATACTCAAACAGCTGGGCCGACTTGACAAAGATTTTCAATAGAATTTGGAATGACAGAGACTGGGTGCTTGCCGAATTCGACCCTCTGCTCCCCCGAAGTTGGAGGAAATGGCTTGGCATGCGTCCCTACCCGGAGGTCTCCAAAGATGAAGTCAGAAAGTTGTGGCGCCACCAAACGATCTACAAGAGGGATGCTGACAGCATGCGAGATGCATTGGAAGATCTCCGAAGCAAAACGGATTTTCAATGTCGCTACCCGAGTCACGAAGGAACTATCATAGCCTTTAATGCTAAGTTCGAAAATTTGATGACGGCCGTCGAGCAAGCGGCGCAAGTGGTCAAAGTAGAGCTCAAGACAATGAGCGACGGTGATATGGAAGGCACGCATGATGCAAAAGTCGGTGAGCAGAAAGCGGAGAATGATCAGTTGGGCGATACACATATGCACATTCAGCCTCAGAAGATGACGAATATCGAATTAGGTGCACATGATGCGGACGCCGAGCCTACCCAGGTGAAGTATACTAAGCCAGATTCGCAAGATGCAGATGCCGAGCTTAAGGACATGGAGGATGATCAACCTAGTGTTAACGATACAGATAGCGAGCCTACGATCGTGGGGGACTCTGAGCCGAGTTCACATAGTACAGACACCGAGCTTGTAGATGCAAAGGATTCTGAGCCCGGCTCACAGAATGCAGGCACGGAATCTGAAAAGGTGCCATATACTAGGGCGGATGCGCACGATACAATCGCAGGTGCTGAGCAAGTAGAAGACTCTGGGTGGTCCACAAACGGTGCGGACGCAGACTACGCTCAGGTTGAGTATACTCCACCGGCTATACACGGTACAAGCGCGGATTCGGCAAAGGTGGAGTTTATGCCGCCGTTTCCACTCGATTCAGACGCGGATTTCCCACAGGTTAGGGGTATGAGAATTGGGAATTTTATTTTGGACAATTCTGATTACGACTAAGCATAGATGCGAATTTCAGTCGTTGTGTCTTTCAAAATTGGCTTTTCGTCGAGCTTGATAAGAGAAGATTGCCCCCAGCTCTCTGAATTTTCGAATGCTATTCCATTAGCCCGGCGGCCGCTGTTCTTACACAGATTCTTAGTCGTTGCCGCTACTATTGTGTGTTCTCACAGTTTTCACATCATTGACGCTGAGTGAGGCAGGTGCGATGTCCTTCATTCACCTGGTCGGATTCTTGCAGCGCCATTTCCCTGCCCACTTCACTTCACTTTCACCAAAATCCTGAAGCTACAGGTGAAAGCCGTATTCAAATACATTTGATTCACTAGAATCTTCCTTAACCTTGATGTGAATATCGGCTTGTGTGCTATTCTCAATTGTATGCAATATATATAATAACTCGAGCTACCAGTGTGCCCATCTCTCCTAGACGCAATTGAGAGTCGGCTACCATGCAGGACGATCGTACCCTAGAACGTGCGCTTGCACAATTTGAAAACCTAATGGATCTAAGGCCAACATTCTTACATCATAGTTCAGTCCTGGTAAGCATCGATCATGCTATTGGCAACGTATTCGAACCCCAAAACCACGATGAAGTTGGCAAGTACATCATCAAAATCAGAGAGCTGGTGGATTTCGTCCAAAAGATGAACGAGCTAGGCGTCGGCACCACAGGCATTGAACTCCCTCTTCCAGATCTACATATATCTGGGGCGCAGCCCCAGTACCAGAAAGTCAATGCCAAATACGAGAAATTAAAAGATGTTAGACACCGATTGGTTATGCTGGGAATACCAACAGTAGGCGTTGAAGCTGCTATAGCGGACGTCCTGATGGTGATCAACATCTACATATCTGACTTCTGCACTCAGCTAACAGACCCGCTAAACAGAAGCATGGCGTAGCTCTTGCTGTCAAGGTTCTAGAAGAGCCGGCTATCGTAAAACAGCAGCCCCCATCTGCAGGGATCAAATCTGAGCCATTGGAGCATGTACCCCAGCAGTCGGGAGGGTATGTTTCCCTCATGCTTCCTTACACCACTAGATCAGCATCTATGATGAAGAGGAATGCTTCTATGGATGACGCCGGAGACGCAAAGCCGGAAGACGTCTACAAAGATACAGCTAAGGAGACCAAGCGTAGGAAAGCAAGCCTTAACGTTTGGTCACATAAGGGCAAAGAGTGTACGGAGGCATGGAGAGTACCTGTGAACGAGGTCGCCACCCACGGTCTGTGCGTTGTGCCAAAAGAGTCTAACGGAAGCCTCTCGTTATCCTTTGACACGGCAATCCAGAGTATCGTGGTTGTGTTCAAGGAGCAATTTCTTTCGACAAGATATCCCTGGCTGAAACTAATGCCCTGTGACATACACACCATCAAGCGAAACTCATTGAAGATGAAGAAGGATTTGAAAGCACGCCTCTTTACAAGAGACGACCAAAACAAGACTCATTCATTCGATGTTATCTTTCCCACCACCAAGGACTGCGAGACCTTTTTGGAGAAGATCCAGATCTCGTGTTACCATACAATAGATTCGAGTTCCCCAACAGGGTATGATATACGGTCTCATTCTCAACCCATTGACTTCATAGCTAACTCTGGGATAAGTGAAGTGATGGACGAACTCTTTGAGGAGGGTCTTTGGGTGGAAAAGAAAACTAAGATATCCGGTGCAGTGACGAAGACAAGATCTATTGAGATCGTGGAGCTGGAATAAGGAACAATTACATTCTAGGCTGTCATGATTGAATGAAGGAAATCTCTTTTACTCTCTCATCAAATAAGATGCGACTCTTTTGCTTTCACTCTTCAAATATAATGTACTCCGCGATAACCGCCTGCATATATCAGCCGGTGCTAACTGTCTGTCTTTCTACTGAAAATGTTCCCCTCATAACTTTCAATACTCCAATGATCAGCGACAAGACGGTACTGTATTGTTCTATCCATCCCACTTGACTACCGTCTATGATCCTCAGGTGAATTGCGTGTTTGATTGGCAGCAGATGTCTCTACTAACCTGCGAACCCGGGATGCTCGGAAAGCATTCAACCCTACGCACATCTGCAAGGAAACATCGGCTCGGAAAATACTCGTCCCAGAGCGGAACAAACATTGCATCACCCTGCGCTGCACGGTTCATTCTAGTTGCAACAGGCTTTGGAGCCTAGTAGGACTTGACATTGAAAATTTGACTATTGGGACTTGAGAGATGATATTTGGTCCATCCTTGATAAGTTTGTTTTGATCAATGGTATCTATTCTCTTTGCACTCTAATGTTTCTTCTCGGCTGGCCGGGAGATTTTAAAGTTTTAGCGTATGCAAAAGCCTTGGGAAGATCTCGGCATAAAGGAACCACCCCCTCCCCCCGCTTGATCCGAATATGCAACAAGAACTTTTCACGAATTTTTTTTTTTGGACATACATCTGCGTAGACCCGATATATCATGCTTACTTTAAAAAGATTAGATACGAAAAGTTTTTATTATATATTCAGATTTATATACAGAAGTGGTCGGAAATCACAACCGGGGGACTTTTTTGTTTTTTGTTTTGCGCCAAGATCTAACAAGGTTTTTTGCATACGCTAATTTGGTAACGCTTGTGTCAGGATATCAGCGTCACTATTAGCTTGCCACCATCAGGTGTTATCGTGTTATCCCATTATGTATATTAGCAGCGACCTCCATAGATTCTAGCACCTCAGGCGAGGCATCATCCATCCACCTAACAGACCAACACCTGCTAGATCACTGACAGGTTGCCTATTTACTCTATTTCTACGATCGTACGTTAGACTATCATCCGTTTCCAAACACTTACTACCTACAAGACTGATCGAAATCGTTGAAGACACAACCGGGCTTCCTCGCTCAGGCTTGACCAGCTTAAGAAGCCGTGATGGCGACTACCAGCAGCGTCCTGGTTGAAAGATCAAGGCCAAAACTGTGTCTGCTCGACCTCCCTCGGGAGATTAGAGATCGAATATATGGCTACGTTGTCCGCAGTGCATACTATGTTCTGCCGACGAGGGTGCCAGGAATACTTAAGGAACTGGGTGACGACTTCAGCCACGAATCCATACTCCGGGTCTCGAAGCGCACAAACTGCGAAGCCATGCAAGTGCTACAGAGGAGAAGCTGGTTCATATACAACATGGATTTCGTGTGGTACTACCGTTCCTTTGTCGGAAGAGCGCCTACCCAGCAGATGATGAATTGTGAGCTGATCGTTGGCCGATATTGTTCCTGTCATGACATGGCCCGAGTCATTCGGAGCTTTGGTGGCACAAACATCTTGCGGAGGACATGTCACATCCTAATCCCTGCATCTAGTCGGATCCTGATGTACTACGCTGTGCCAGATACAGCAATTCTTCCCGACTTATGGCGTTTCTTCCAATTAATCAAGTTACTAAATGGTTTCACGACGGTTGTGTTGCAAATCAATTTGCAACAAGCGGAGAGTATCCGAAGTGTTAAAGACAGTCGCGTTTTCGACTGCGCCAAGTTGCTGACGGATATTGAAGATGTTTTGGAGCCTGCATTGGGGCCTGCCATGCCCTGCGGTCCCGTATGGGGACAGAGACGTGGAATGAACTTCAGATTTTTTCCACGGCGATTCCTGGCTAAGTGACTTGGAGTACAACATTGGGGCACAAGAGGGGCCAGTAGAGGACCTGGCTATCATGATTCTGATTCTTCGTGTTGCGAGTATTGAAGGGTATCCTTGGTGAAAGCATGCAAGTCACGGTCTGACAATCTTATGAGTCACTGGGGGTCATGCACTTTCAGGGTGTTGCAAGTTTTGACCGATTTAATCCATGTAATATTCTTCCAACACACAGCTTCATAAATTGGGAGGCAAACGATGATTTTCTATGTGTAAGCCTCCCAATCCGACTCATAGCGTCACCTCATCTCGGACTGTCCCAAAAACAATGGCTCATAATATCCTTGCCCAAGATGCTTGCATCTCCAGAAGAGCCTTGGGACCAAGTCCTTTTTCAGACTGAACCGAGATGAATCGCCTTTTTCACTGAACTCAGAACAAGGTTGACCATTTGTGGACCTCCCACTAGTGCGAGGGGAGTCCCGCATTGAAGAATCTAGACCTCAAGAGAAGCGTTCATAGCCACTTTAAAACGTTGCTGCCATTCAGATCGAGAAAGTGCCAGCTATCCGTGTGCTCTCAACAAAAGGTCTTCACCACCATTGAGAACAACTTTGCCATCCTGACCATACACGAATGCAGACGTTCCGGAGATGCAAAACCCCCTCATACTTTGAATAACAATCGACTTCAGCACTAGGCCTGCGTTCTGGTTGTTCCATATACTTCGAATGCCGATATTACCCACCAGTTCGAGGAGCTTTCTTGGCATGAACGCGATTGCGTGCGTACGGAATCAATACGAGGACGTGCCTGAGACAAAGTAGTCGCCAATGCGCCAGCGCGAGAGGAAACTAGGGAGAACGTAATCCTGGAATACAGCGAGCTTTATCTGTTAATTCCCTTAGACCACGGTGACAGCTATTTCGGGGCGATCTCAACTTTAATTGTACCTTGAGTTGAAATGTTTGTGCGGCTGTTGATAGAACTATCGTGGTTGACTGATAAGCTCAATCTCTACCCAGATTCGCGTTCAACTTGAAAACAAACCGTCAACTCTCAGACATAGAGATGACGGAGCTCTATCAGCTCAAGAGTATTATATTACATGGGATTATTGCCCTCGTCATGTGTAAGGATCTAGTGTCCTTCAAGGCCACATTGCCTGGTCCAACTCTCTCGGCTGCCCACATGGATACGGCGTATTTTATGCAGATATCCTAGAGCAAGCGGACAACTTCCTTTAGCCTCAATGTTACCACCGACGTTGGAAAAATTTCACTCCAACAGGTCATCGCCTACCTGTCTTTTGGTCGATCGATACGTCAGAACTTAAAATTTGTGGCTCAGTGATCGAAAAGCGTAATTTGCATTAGACATTTGCGGTCTTGATATTCCAAGAAAAAAGCGACATGAGGCTCTGAGGAGGAGAGATGAGGCTGATAACCTGGGCTTTGCGTATCGCTCTCCTTGACAGAAAGAAAAGCTCCTGGCTTCTTGGTTTCAGTGATAGAGGATCTCTTCTCATGCATTGGGATCTGTCTGCGAGGGAACGAACAAATTCCAGTCTCAATCACATGTTTTAAATTGAACTAGGTAAACGACCGTCTAGTGGTGCAGGCAGTTTAGCGATCTGCCAGCCAATGTGGAATGGTTTTCTGGGCCAGTTAGTAACGTCGCGAAGATTGCTCGTACGTCAAAATCGGAACAAGGTAAGCTTACGATGATCACCGGCTCGAGCCTATTATCAGGGGAATCAGAGCATAGCATTGCTCGCGTAGCACTTGGTAGTAGCGGGGAGATGCATGGCTGGGTGTATGGTGCTTGGTTGGTTGCTAATTCTAAGTGCCAGCTGGACCGGCAATCCTTAATGATTAGAGGGTTTACAACGGTAAAATAACGCGCATTAAGGGGCTGACCAATATAGGAAGGTTGGCTCGGCTAGGATTGCCATGAATATAAACGAACTTTGATTCGCCCAAATTCATATATTTAGCGCTGTCAGGAGCTCAAATGGGATATACAAGTCTGGAAATACCATTTTTCCTTATACTATTCTCATCGCACGCATGACTAGTCTCGCTTTCCGACAAGGGTAAAGTAGGACCCATACAGCACCAAATTCTGTGTTCTCCAGAGTGAGAGACGTTGTCTAGTCAGGTGTCTAGTCAATATTTCGCCTCATGACTCGAGTCTGGCTCAACGGTGACTACCCAGACCGGGCCAAGACCGACTAGAATCAGCCTGAGTCTGGCCCAACTAGGTATCTAAATCTACCCCTAAGGTGGTCCTACGACCGATTATGACTAGAACATAATTGACGGTGGGAAATCTAATACTAGACCACATTAGATCCTGCCCCCCGCGAGAAGTCTACTAACGTACGTAGATCCAATATTCGGGAGCGGTTCGTCGTTCGGCACACGCCCTATTAGGCAAATAGTGGCGCAACCTAAAAGAACCACTCCTCCGCTTTCAGCCAGCCATCCGCGTCAGCCAGCCATTGTCCGCCGTCACGATATACAACAAATCCCAACATGGAGGTCTTCTTGGATATCTTCATGTGGGCCGCTAGGTACATATCATATGGCCATACATCAAGAGTAAAACCTCCAAAGTATCTACTTCCTTCCCACCAATCCCCATAAGCCCTTTTATAATCATTCTCATCTCTCACTCAAAACCGCAACCATGCCCTCCACAAACTTACTAGGATTAACCTACATAAACAAAGCCCCTCTCTTCTTCTGCAGCCCCGGCAACAAAGACAGCTGCCCAGACGCTATCAAGTCCTCAGGCGACTTCGACTCCCCCTCACCCTGGCCAGCAGACACACAACTCCGTGTCAAGATCCTGCCCGGCGGGAATGTCCACACTGAGATCGTGGAAATCATTAAAAACGCTGTGGGCGCATGGATGAATGGTCTCGGCGAGCAGCTTGGCTTGCGATGGGTGGGTAGTGATGACGTGGCAGATATTCGCATTTCATTTAGAAATGATGTTCCCAATTGGAGTGCGTTGGGCACGAGGGCTGCTATGTATGATCAGAGTAAGGCGACGATGAATTTCGCGTTTGGGGGCTGGAGGTATAGGAAAGTAGTTTACTCGCATAAGTATATTGCGAGGGCTGCTGCTCATCTTTTTGGTCATGCGTTGGGTTTGTAAGTGTTGCCCTCTATATGTATGCCTTGATCCTGGATTTCTAATATTATCTGGGAATGCAGGCCCCACGCACGAATAAATTTCTCCATGCCATGGAATGAGGCCGAGCTCGAGAAGAACTACGGCTCGTTCTTCGGGCCCATGATCAAATCTGCCAAAGGCTGCGACCAACTGCAGAGTTCCCAGTCAATTATGGGATTTGACCGTCCGGCCACCCTCGGTTCTGGCACCGATGAATGTCGCGGTGGGATTGTGATTGACGTTGAAGCCAGAAAGCTTCTGGAGGCGCTCTACCCTAAGACCTATCAGGTCTTCTGCCGCGAGGTCTGCCGCTCCAACATCCAAGGTTGGACAGGAGGGACCCGGCCGCCGGTTGCAACCCATAGATTCGACGCCAAGCAAACAGCAAATATCATCACCGGCCTTTGTAGGATTGATATGGGTCTTGGTAGCGGGTTCAGGGTTAAATCTGAGGTGCAGAATGTTCAGAGTCGTTCTGGATTTGATATATCGCTGGGGACTTGGCAAGATAACAATATGATTGATGCAACATGTGTTGTTCTGTCGTTCGATGAGGAGGATCAGAGGGTTCAGACGGGCCGTATGGGATATCTGGACATGAGAACGGCCAATGTAACCCCAGGTGCCGGCGACAGGTATTCGAAAAGAGTCAATTTCGCAAGACCGTTCAAGAACTATCCGGAAGTTGTCACGTTCATCAGTCGTTTGGATTCCGAAAATGGGGCAAATCTGAGGCTAGAAACTTCTACCGATGCGATCAATCGTGATGGATTTCAGTTAACCTTCGGACCCTGGGGCGGTCAGTATTGCTGTTCTGTTCGACTAGATTTGATGCTGATACTGTCTAGATACAAAGGCATGGAACCCGGAAGTTACATGGTTTGCTCACGAACGTGACGAGCCTTCCATACGCTCCGGTACTTTTGGCAACCCAAATTCCTATCCACAAAGGACAGTGGAATATAAGCCCAGGCTTTCATATGAAACGCCAATGCGCAAGAAGCCGCAGACTGTGTTCCGTGCCTTCTCGTATCTGGACGTCGATTGCAGCCATAACATTCGTCTGGAGTATCAGCTGCCGCATTGGAACGAGAATGGGGTTGATGCGAGGGTTGCTACTTGGATTCCTGAGAGCGGGTTCTTCTGTTTTAGAGGTGTCTATATCGCGATTCTGTAGTTGTTCGGTGGAGTCAAGTGCGTATCGATTAGTCAATGGATAGGAGTTCTTTCTACACACTCTCATGGAACTCTCACACAGATTTAATATCAACTGTCTATGATGCATTCCACTGGTGGACCCTGTCCATCTATGGATGGAAGGGACATCGATGGATGGTAGGAACTTCCATAGATACCACTATATATCTCGTCGCTGGATTTTACTACTAATGGTGCCTGCCATCCATGGATGGCCTATGCCATTTATAAATGATAGGCATTATTTATTATTGCTACCACCACTAATACCATTACCAAGCACCCTACTACTAGTACCTCGCTGCCAGTACCTCACTATCCCACTGTCTATAGCGCCTCCGACATAATTCTGAGATAGAGAATAAATATAAACTAATCCTTTAATAATAAGGCCTGGTCGCTGATAATAGCCCCTAAAGTAGCCCTTAAAGCTAGCTTTGAGGGGGTCATTCTGGGGGCTATTGCCCCTATTTAGCTACGCGATCGCTTTGTTTCCTCTGTGGCAGCGATGCGTTAGTAGTAAGGTACTGGTAATTAGGTGCTGGCAGCGAGGTATTGATAGTGGGGTGCTTGGTAGGGGTGGTAGTAGTGGTGGTGGTGATTAAATAGTGCTTACTATCCATGAATGGCATGACTATCTATGGATGATAGGCGCCATTGGTGGTAAAATCCAGTGATGAGATGTATGGTGGCATCTATGGGATTTCTTGCCATCCATGGATGGCAGGATCCACCAGTGGAATGCAACATCTACGCCTCAATCAGCCTTCTATTTCGAGGATCCCATTTGAGGAGCAGACCAATTGATCCGCCATCAAGAGACTAATCAAATAGTTTACGATGGAAGGTCACTATGCTCATAATGGGCAATGCTTTAATGAGGTGTGCTTATTGAATGGTGAAATCTCCTAGAGATGTACAAGTTCCAACCAGAAACTCCTATACAAAATTAAGCGAGTAAGACAATGACAAAAGCCACAACGGATCTGCAACCTTAAACGAAATCAAATCCTAACACATAAGAGCACATTTTGGTTACAGCCTCCACGGCTCTTTCTTTTCGTCACTCACTCTTTATTCATTTCTTCTTCTTATCCTTCTCTTCCTGTTTGATATGCTCCTCCTTGATCTGCAGCGCAACAGTCACCTTGAATTTATTGTACTCCTTCAACATCTCCTCTGGCGTCTGCTTATACTTCCCCAACTCCTCTGCTGTCGGTTTCTTCCCCGAAGGCGAAGAATTGGTAATCAGTTCTGCCAACATCTTAGAGTCCGCTGCCGTCGCTTTTGCTCTCCTCTTCTCGTTCCTAATCCGCTTCGCCTCAGCAATCTCCTCTTCCCTCTGCTTCGTCTGATTATACTTCTCCAACTCCTCTCCCGTCGGTTTATTCCCCGTAGCCGAATGTTTCGCAATCTGTGCTGCCAAACTATCATAGTCCGCTTTCGTCACTGTTCCATTCCTCACCGCCTCCATAATCCGCTTCGCCTCGGCAACCTCCGCATTTGTAGGCGGTTGTCTCTGACCAGAACGCGCCCAAGCTTCCCTTGTCAATTTAGCATTCTTCTCGTCTTCATCTAACTCCGCCTGCGTCTTCGGTATCCTTTCAACCTCTTTCTTTTCTTCTTCCTTCTTCCCCGTTAGCTTCCTAAGCGCCTCATACCCTTCCTCCACCAACCTCCTCTTCTTCTCCGCAGCCCCCTCTCGTCCCCTCGCCGCAGCGCTTACAAGATCAAGCGTTCCATCCGCCAGAATTCCGAGGCCTCCACCCATCGCGTTATCAACCGTAGTTACGCCTTGATTCAGAAACAAGATGAACGCCGCTTTACCGATGTAGAAAAGGACTTTGAAGGTACAAAGAGCGATGTCCGGCCATTTGCTGCGCACTTCTTCGTTTGCTGCCGCCGCGATGGCTTCCTTGACGCTGTTGGAGCCTCTGAAGCCGTTGCGTCGTTGCTGCGCGATGGCGGCGTTGACGACGCGAAGCTCGGGTTTGATGTCCTTGGTGGGAACAGTCTCGTCCTTTTGAAGGCGTCTTCTGCGTTCGTCTAGAGATACCAGGCTGTCTCCTTCTTCTTCTGATTCAGAGTCGTCCTCCTCTGACTCAGATGCTTCAGCTACCTCAGAGAAGGGGCTTGTTTCGGGTTTCCTAGGTTTTTTTGAGCCGTCAAGGATTTGACGTCTCCCGCCTGCTGATTCTGGATCCTCGATAACGAAAACATGTTCTTCACTACCCTCATCCTTGGCTTCAACATTTTCAGTACCGTCGGGGTTGAGAATCTTGTAGCCCCGGGGCAATTCACTCCTCGTAGCCGGTGTGAAGAAAACTTTCTTTGTACCCTCTTCACCGGGGCCCTCCCCCTGTTCTTCCTTGTCTGCATCCTCTCCCTCTGCTCCCTCCGACATCTCCGATTCCTCATCTTCCTCGCGCTGACCCCGTCTGGTTGTGGGTTTCTTTCGCGGCGGCTTAGGTGAATCAGTTGACACTATGGGAACAATACCAAGCATAGCGTCCATAGCGTCCTTCTCATTTGGGCTATCCCCCTGTTCCACATCGCCCGCATCACCCATCTCAACGTCGACGCTGGTGTCCTGCTTTACTCCCTGGTCCTTGATAGTCACCTTCCGCGGAAATCCCTCTTTTTTCTCTCTGGATTTCTTTTTTTTGAGGTCGCTGTCTTTGCCGTCGCTGGGTCCTTCTTGATCATCGGGCTTGGAGTTCTCGTTTTCGCGCTCGACGTCGCTGCCTGAGGCCTGTTCGCCAGGACCGGGGAGACGACGTCCAAGGGGTTTGTTCTTCTTCGGGAGGCGTTTATTCCGTTGATCATCGCTATCTTCTTCTGCTTCGCTGGCTTCTTGTATAGGATCATCAGGTCTGATCTTCTGGAATTGGCGGCCTCTCTCGTCCCCAGAAGACTTTTCACCAGGGTCTTGGATACGATCTCCTAGGTTTTTCTTCTTCCGCTGATATGGCTTCCGGGTTTTCGTTTCCGATTCATCGCCAGAAGCCGCAGGGCTTTGGGATTGTGGTCTTTTGTTGACGGAAAAAGGCCCACGCTCAGGGCTTTCCGAAGCACGACCTCGTGTGATGTGATCGTATAAGTTCTTCTTGACTCTGCTGGTTTTCTTTTGTGCATCCAATCGATCAGGACTTTGCGACTGTGTTCTTTTGCCGCTGGAAGAGGGTCCGCGCTCAGGACTTTCTGAAGCACGACCTTGTGCGATGTGATTGTACAAGTTCTTCTTGACTCTGCTGGTTTTACTTTGCGGATCCGATCGATCAGGACTTTCCGATGCACGACCTCGAGCGATGTGATCGTATAAATTCTTCTTGACTTTGCTGATTTTCTTAGGGCCGCCGGTATTCATTTTGAAATCGTGTACAGGGTGATGCAAGAAGTTGAAGCTGGAGAATTTTCCTGTTTGTGTTGCGACGGAATGCGAGTGCTTAGATGCAGCTCGATCTATGCACATGCGCGTGTGACGGTAATAGCTTCGCCCAGTCCGCCTTGAGGATGAGCCATGAGGGAGGGTAGCATCATGCTGAGCTGGTCGTTCTCGGTTCTAGAGCTTGGACGTCCGACACTAGTGGCACCAATCTAACGGTGTAGTTGGTGGTTAAGATAGTGCTCAACGGCCTTGCCGCCAGCGGCGAATAGCAATATCGCCTGCGTGCTGGCAAGGATCAGGATCAACGCAATCTTGTTATGGATGGTTTCTTTAGTAGCCACTGCTCCCTATTTGGGGCAAAGGCATTAGCCATAACCGCAAGAAGCAGGGGTCTAGAGCTGTGGGTTTCGCCATCTAATAGACTCTAGCCTCACCTCACTCGCTTACCATCCTGACCAGCTGAGCACTAACGGGATTTGGGATGAAGTACTAGGCCTTTGTATCTACCTACCTAATCCGGATGTGCTCAATAGATAAAGCGGAGAGCACGGTCTGGCTAAGCGCCTTGTTGACTCGAAGTCCTCCAGGATTTCGTCATCCTCGACCTGATTTGGCCAGCTGCCCAGGTTAGGTACCTCGTGTAGTTCGCGATCGGGCGGTTGCAGACGTGCAAGATTAGCCGAAAAAGGGTCTCGAACCGGACTGTCTCCCAAAAGCGGAATGACGCTAGAAGCTAGGCGGCGGAGCCTGCATAAATGCCGTTCCGCTCAATAGCCATGCAACAGTTATATGAGTACAGCTCTCCACACGCACGCCACATAACTCCATTCGATCTTTATGGCTACTTTACCATTAGTGCTACTTTGGTCGGCGGGGGGCGGGGGGGGTTAAAGCAGAAGGGATGAAGCGATACATCAATTCATTGGTCGGCCGAACCCTCAGCTCTGGGCACCTACTCCTCGCTGGAATCGGCCCATGCTAATGCCATTGCCCGCGAGAGGGAGTAGAAGCCTTAGCGAAGACCCTGTCCGTCTAGGCGACAGGATACCTGGGGTATGGTAGCTGACTATCTAGATTTATATACAGGCGTCGGGTGGTGGGGCGAGCTTGCAGCTTAGGTAGCTGGCAAGGTGCTGGGCAGAAGGTGCAGAGAATTGGCTCGCCGGAACAGGAATGGGTGGTGGCTTCTACTGATAGGACTCCTGCCGGGGGTGCTCCTAGTTGCCGCGGGCGACGGTGCCATCAAGCACTAACCACCAGCTAAATTGATGCCCTATATAACATATTGGTGTTCTGGTGTTTCCGGGTAGTTGAGATGTGAAGCTAGTTGACTACGTACGCTCCTCATTGCAGGCCACTGGTCACTCAATGATCAAGATAGGGAGATATGTCTCTCCAAGAAACCCTCGCCCCGAATGCGCGCCAGTACGTCGCCGGACTGAGCGGCAAATATCTCTCCACTCGTCTCCTGACCCATAATGGCGTCACAATCGCCTTTGCCTTGGGCCGGACCAAAGAAAGCAGAGATCTCTTCTTTGACTACTCTATTCTCAATGCCGTAGATCAGGATGGCAACGAGCCCAAAATTCCCGACGCCAAAGGGAAACCCTTGGACGCGGCCGAGATACTCGACTCGCAGTCCTGGTTTGAAAACGTCAAGTCGCTGCGTTTCTCCTCAGAGATCAGAGTGGTTGGAGAGGAGGCAGTACCTGTCTATCAAATACCTGCTCTGGACCGCACACATCATTCCATCAATGCTGCCGAACAGCCCGAAAAGCTAGACCTATGGCTTTCAACATCCCTTGGTCTGATGGATGCGGAAGTCAGTAATTTCGAGGTTCTCTCGGACGGGAGATACATTTACCTTTTTCGTCAAAGTCGTGCCATCTCTGACAAATTCCCAAATCGACTCATGACCAAGGGAGAGAAAGGATTGCCTCCAATTGACGGCAATCTCCTCTGTGATCGCTTTAATCTTGTCGGAAGCAACCTAGGTAGAACGCTTGAAGTCCGCTACAGAAGAAGCCGGCAAAAGCGCTTCCCTTTAAACGACAGCGATACTCTTGCAGTCCGCGACATTAATGATGTACCCTTCTATGAGCCCACATTCTCCATTCGATTTGTTCAGGATTTGGTGGATGGTAGATTCTCAATCCTTTCAACTCCAACCATGACAAACGACATGTTCCGATGGATGTTTTTCGCTTTTTCCAAACGCTCTCAGCAGATTGAATGTTTTACCACAGATGTTGCTGGTGATGGTCTTTTTGATATTCACGGCCAAATATATTACACATGCGGTTCTAAAGACCACGACAAGACTTTTTCTAATGCTCCTGGGTCTTGTACGGCCATCCAGGAACGTGACAAACAGACATGTGGTCAAGCAAAGCAAGCAATCGTACCCAAAGCTGCACTCTCAGAAAGGGCGTTATTCTTGGACAAGGACAGCCTCAATGCGACAGTGTGCCTTCAAACGCCGATTCTTCTATCTGGACCTGTGTTCTCAGAGGGTTTCACACTTGAAGCCTGGGTAGCTCCAATCCCATTCTGGCTTACCAAAGCAAAGGAGGTGGATGAAGAGGCTGAAATACCTGAGACAGAGTCCGAATTGCCACCCGCAGGGTCATCGTTTTGCCTGTTCTCACAGGGACCGGAGGAACAGAAAGCCAGCCCTTCTGTATTCCTTGATGATAAACTTAGGCTCGTCCTGCGTCTCAGCGGAGAGACTGCAGTGCTTTTAGCCTCAGACCAAAGCCTTGTAGTCGATAATTGGAATCATGTAGCCATCACATATACCGCAAGCAACCGGGCTTTTGCGCTGGTCCTCAATGGTATCGAAGTTGTTTCTTCACCATATGTACTTCCTGAGCGTTCGAGTCCCGGCTTGCTTGCAGGTTTGGCATCTCAAACCAGTAAGACTGAATATGGATTCCAAGGCCAATTAGATGAGGTGCGTCTCTGGCGCTACCCCTTACACCCAGCTACCATCAAATCCAAAATGTCAACTCGGGCGACAGGCATGGAGCCCCTCTTGGAAGCCTGCTGGCATTTCGACGAAGGGACTGGCGCAAAGGCTTATGATGCTACAAGGAATGGGCACGATATTAACATCGTGTGGAAAGGTCCGAAAGCGTCTCTTCCACAAGTATGGGCAGCATCAACAGCTCCTTTGGTACGCAATTTCGGTCTTGCAAAGAGAACCTTGCGCTTAGCTCCGGATGTCACTATCCGAGGCGGTCTTGGCGCAGGTGTATACCATGAGCAAGTCTCTGTGGTACAGGCAACCTCAGAAGACAAGAAGGAGGACACCAAGCCCCTGAAACGTAGTGCTAGAGTCCTGTTGTGCTTTGTGGCAAGAAAGCCGGACACGAAACGATTCCTGGCTGTACTTGACTTTGGGCTCATGTCAGATGGCACGCTTTGTGACGCTCCTGCTACCCTTCCTCTCCCAGATCTTTTACTGTCAGCCAGCTCGCTTAAGGGTCGGGCTGCGCAGCGAGCATCGACCCCATTGCTACATGTGGATGCCCAAGGAATGGAGGTATTCGGTGGTTTACTTGCATTCGAGGCTGCTTTGTGTATGCCCGATTCACCATGTGTTTGGGATTCAGCCACTGGATCAATTACCATATTCTTTCGAAGCCTCTCTGGAGTATTTTCTGCCCTTGCATATGATATCTCACGGTCTGTTGTTCTAAGTACTCTCTCGGGATTAAGTCAAGGGCAGGGGCTTCTGGCTTCCAACAAACTTCGTCAAGCTGAAAAGTTTGATATTCAAACGACATCGTGCACGTGGGCCCCTGAAGAAGTTGCTGTAGATCTTTCATTGACAGCTACTATGATGGACGGTTCCAAAGTATCTGAAAAGTGGAGAGGTAAGTTTGAATTCTCGTATTTGACTTTACGCGCGAACTGCAAGTCTACGATATTCTCGCTTACCTTTTTCTGTTCATATATTAGGTATGCCATCTAATCTAGAGAAGTTTTGCAATTTGTTGAATGGAACGGACGCAAATCCCACGAAAATACTGGGTACACTGTCAAAGTTTGAAAACAAGGTAAATTCGATTTCCATAAAGAGGCGATGCCTGCAGATTGCTCGTGCACAACGTCGATCAGAGCTTTTGACTGACTCTACATCTGCAGGAGAAATCAGCGAGCAGTAGCAATCAGATACTATCATATTTTCTTGTGCTCACCAGGCCTCTTAAAACCGAGGTCCCTCTGGCTACCTGCCTCACGGTAGGTGGTCTCTACTTTCAAGTGCTGCGAGATGCCAAAGTGGGCGATGCAAGTATTTTGGTCTCAAAGGCATACACTACTTCACCTCCTATAAAGAAACTTCCCGGGCAAGATCTATTGGTGACATCCCTCGGTTATGACCACAAGACACTAGTAACCTGTAAGGGTAAACCTGCTGGTGACTTCACCCAGGGCTCTAGTATGATGACGATAGCGTATTTAGAGTCAACCACTGGTGATTCTTCTAGGAGAGGTTTGGTCAGTGCGTCTGGAAAGAGTCAAATCAGCACCTATCCTCAGAGTCCTTTCTTTTCTTCGCCTCCCTGCTCAACTGCGCTAAAACTTTCGAATGATAGCGTCTACACTATGCTCGAGGAGACTGTGACTACAACAGCTAGTCCTGGAATTGCCTTTGAAAGCTGGATCAAATGCGATCAAGTGGCCGAGAGCGTGCTAGTGGCATATACATCGGAAAGATCACCACGGAGTGAGCGTACAGAACCCGAACAGCAGACATTTGTCCTCGGCATACCGGCGTCATCGACTGGATCAAATTATGATCTAGTTGGCAACGCCAACGGCTCCCTCTTCACGGTCAGCAAGCCGTCAGCTCTGAAAATGAATCAATGGATTCATTTTGCTTTCTCCTCTCGCAATACCTTTGCTTTGCGATTCTCGGGATCTAATTATGTCGACTTGGGCGCCGCGGCTGAGTGGAATGTATCAGACTTCTCGCTGGCTTTCACATTGCAAGTGGACAAAATCGGAAGTGAACAGATACTTTTTACGAAAGCTGCAGCTGCCAACAGTACTACACCCTTGCATGTCAAGGTAACCAGGGCAGGTAATCTTTGCTTATCATACTGGGCCGAAAATGAAGCCAATTCTAATGTCAAAGAGCGCTCGGTAATCTCCCAAAATGCATTGAAACAAGGTATACCATACAAGATCTTCTTGTCAAGAGCACTTGTCCGAGTCAGCAAGAAGGACGATGTCCCTCGATCCGTCCAGCTTGTTACTATGCGTGCTTGGGGCACCAATGGAAACTTGGCCTTGGAGCTGAATCCGCCTAGCATGACTGATCTTGAGACCAGCGTGAATAAACTTCTACCTCTACAGACCATTGATTTAAGCGGTCAAGGACCGGCACAAGCTTGTGGCCTTGCCCAAAACAATGAATCACCTTTAGTATTTGGAGGCGCACCATGGGCTACTGGGGGAGGTCTGGTCGGATCTATCGGACCCGTTCGACTTTACTCAACTGCAATCAAAGTACCAACATCACATACCCTCCTGTGCATACCAGACAATACTGAGCGCTCAAAGATCGGGTCATGGTCATTTCGAGATGCTGGGGGCGTTTCCCTCGTTGAAGACTCTGGACGCAACAATGGCCAATTGAAGAAAGATCCAGACTGGATCCTCTCCCAGTACGAACCAGACCATTCACGGTCTGTTTTTATTAACGGAAAACGCACCGTCACCGGTCATACAACAGAGAGCACCCTCTTAAAAAACCCGGCAGGCCCACACCAATTGACCCTAGGGAATAGTCTTCATGGAGACGACACTACTCGCTTCCTGGCTATGCCGAATGCATTCCAAGGGCAGTTTGACGAACTCCGAATCTGGAACGTACCTCGCACGAACGAGAACGTAACTGATGCGATGAATGCTCGACTTTCAGAAGTCCCCGTGGATATTGCCGTCTATTTACCGTTCGACGATCCAGACTTCGAGACATCGGTGCAGACCCCAGCTACGAAAGACTTTGGGATTCTGGCCGATGCTTCGATCAATTGCTGGCACTTGTCACCTCTACATGAAGTCCGGCCGCTCAAGGTGTTCTCAGAAGCGCCGGTCAGTCACGATTCCCCTTGTGTGAACCATGTGCTTAGCAAAGCAAGCTCCGATAAAGTTTTCGAAAGTGGAGCTCAGACGAATGCACGACCTTCGGTGGCCGAGTATGGGGATATGCAAATAGCCGCAAGTGGTAGCATGGAAGGGAGCTTCAAACGTGCCTATTCGTATATCGACAAAGACGGGCAATGGAGCCTTGTTACAGGGTTTCGCATTGGAGCGTTAATTACCGAATGGGTTAGTCAAGTGCAGACATCGCCGACGCTCATTGGTTACATTGAGGGAGCTCCTCCTATTCCGGCTGAGAACTACACCGACAAACATGACAGACCTTCAAGCGCTATCCGCTTCCAAAACGCCCAGCGCTGCTCATACTCATACGCATCGCGCCAAGACACCGGAGCCGATGTTGATCTGACTGTCAGCACTGGTTTAGGAGCCAAATGGGAAGTTAGCGCAGGTATGGGTGTAGAGTCCCAAGTCACTTCTGGCGAAGTCAAAGGGGTCCATAAGAGAGTAATTGACATCTCTGGCTCTTATGTCAACAATGAAGTGTCTACAGCTACAACCAACACAAATCTGGAAATGCGTGTTGAACTCACTGGAGCTTGGAATCGATCAGAAAAAGGTGCAACGGACAGTTATGAGGCAGCCAACACAGGCCTGGCGCTTGTCGAGAGCGAAGTAGCTGATGTGTTCGCACTACGGCTGAAAGTTCGTGGTCCCATCGCACCGCTCGTCGCCTATCAAATGAGGCCCAATCCCGACATACCCAAAGACCGCAACCTGGTTTCATTCCCCATCAAAAACTCTTACACCAAGCAAGGCTGCCTCGATGGCCGGCGTGGCCTTGAAAGCGACTCAGACTACCCCTCGTCCACCGACGCACCAAAAGATGCATCCTACTACAAACCCATCGAAGCCTACGCACTGAAAGACCGGATCCGCAGACAAGAAGAGCAACTAGGAGGAGAATATGAGCGCTGTTCCAACATCCCAAACTTCTCCTGGAAACTTCCTAAACGAACACATCGGAACATCTGCAATTCCTACGTGTGGACCGCAGACGGTGGCACCTTCCAAGAGACAACCTCGACTATGGATTTCGTGCAGACGGAAGTCGGCGGCAGTTTGAATCTACGCGGTGCGGTTGGTGCTTCCATGGACATGGAAGTGAGCGCTGGCAATTTGCTGGCAACATGTAATGTCGATGCACTTATCAGCGTTCACACGAATCTCATGCAAACGAAAGAGAAATCCTCCGAGACAAGCTTCGAGCTACAAGTTGAGTTCCCGCCAGCGATTGATATCCGACAACGCAATGAGCACGGTGAGTTAGTGAAACGGCCCGGTGCGGTGGATGCGTATCGCTGGATGAGTTTCTGGCTCGAACCGAGCGTCCAGGGAACCGATTCCTTTTTCCAGCAGGTCGTTGATCCGCAGTGGTTGAATGATGCACAGGAACCTAACGCAAAATTGCTTCTGCAGTTACGCGAGGGGCTGAGCAAAGAGACGGGAAATGCACGGACTAAGGCATGGAGGGTCCTGCACCGTACCTCGTATGTAAGTCGGGTTCCAGAACCGGTTTCTAGGAAGCCGAGAGCGGTGGCTGTGGCGAGCCAGCAGAGTGAAGAGAAGAAATCCACGTTATTAGCGGATGTTAGTTGTAATTGGCATATTCTACAAAATCTGGAACCGATTGTGAGAGGGGCGGCGTCGAGGGGGAAATTGGGCGCTTTGGCGGAACCATGGGTTAGGAAGCTGTATCCGGAGATTAGAGGGCAGCCGAGGTTCTATGCGCAGTTGTTGGATCTGTTGGGAGATTATATCGGGTTGGAATAGTTGGCTGAAGTAATTGTCTTGATCTTGCGTAATGTGTATTTTATGTTGTATATGTAGAACTGGATTTCTGCTGCTTCTATTACAAATACCATCACGTATAGCTACCTATCCATGGAGTCCTGATAAAATCTTTTGGTCAACCAGCCTTCACAGCTCCCTTCTTCCTCCACTTTTTAGAGGAGTATTGTCGGACTGGGTCCTATCCAGCTACAGGAGGCCGGGGTTAGACCCAGGCGGAGTAAGCGAGCGAGATATCAAAAGTCACGACGGGTTAATGATAGCTTAGACAAGGGAAAGGAACGCTCGTCAAATTAGATAGACGAGGATGGATTATGTTGGACACTAGTCGTAGATTCATGTTTAGTCACTAAATGTATCAAGACTCAAAGCGCGAACCTAAATTTTTTCTAAGGGTCTGGACATGGGCCATCAGGGCCCTCTTGGGGGGTGGGGGTTGGGCTGGACAACACTGCATTACATGACTTTCACATCTTCAAGACAAGCAGCACACCGTTCCCAGTATGAATATTGATGTTCTCAAACATATCTATAAGAAGCATAACGTAACATTCAATCATCAAATGACAACGCCAAAGCATAGAAATGAGATGTGGGTTAAGCCAAAACATGTGCCTCCTCTATAACTGATATCTGAAAAAGTAAAGTCTTTCGTTGCCTAGTTGCTAATTCTACAGCCTCCAACCGTCCTAGCCAGACCAACCCCTATCTCTCACTCATCGCCTTCTACACGCTAGGTCTCCTTTCCAACGTCCAGGAGAGTGCATTACCGGCGTATGAAGGGCGATTAAGCCTTCTAGTCTGTCTTAACATTAGTACACGCGCTTGTAGAAGGCGAAATAATCCTTGAGGGGCGTACCATTGTCAATATCCTACTTGGGGGACCCGTAATAGGTGTCGACAAAGTCCTCTTTGGGGGCAGTACGCATTTCAACGCTTACTATGCACCGCCCTCGCCCCATGCTTCGGTTGAATGTACAGACCCACCTTCTATAATCGCAACTCACCAGGGACCTTGTCTCGAAATGCTCCGTCAATTCGTTATGTGCCATGCCGACATGGGGATGATCACGCATCGCTGGGTAAAGGATTATCCGCGGCCGTATCCGGACTTCAACACCTGGCATCAGTGCCGTGATTTCGATAGCGCGTTGCAGTGGACAAAAGAGAATCAATTCAACGAGGAGGAGGGTGCTCCACCACTTGGGTGGACTCACATTCCTGCGGAAGGGGAAGCGGTGTTAGAGGTACCGCCTTAGACAGTTGGCATTCGGTAGCTGTAGATGAACGGGAAATGCAGTTGTCTCTCACGAGGCTTTCTTTCAGTCTCGATCGTCCTTTTCTGAGAATATAAACAGACTCTTATCATCTCTAATTGTGGGAAATCTCCGACTTTAGATGTGTGACCTTATATCGCACCCGCGACATGTTGTTACCGCCACAACTTTTGGTCTCTACACCCCTGTGCTACTAAATAGCCTTCTGCCATGTCTCTTTGTTCAACGGATCTGATGATTAAGTCCATCATTGAACGAAAGTGTCTTAATACTCGGGGAACAATAGAAATAATAACTCAAAAACCATTGGAACAATACATTGGAATAAAACATTGGAATAAGGAAAAGGATGCGACGGTAGAATTATAGCTACCGGGTTGGCGCTGAACAAACCCTTTGTCAACAGATGGTTTTCAGCGTTATTCCGAAGATTTCTATTCGGTATTGCCGAGAATATGAATTGGCTCAAAAGCAATGAAATGCCAACTTTAAAATCCATCGTAATGTCTCTTCTATCTTTTCTTCTAATACAAGCGTCCACTTACCCCAGGATCATAATTGCTTCGAGGTAGGCGACATCTTTGCAAATCTAAATCCTTATCAGCATGGCTCCCACAGGCTCTCGCACACCTGTTTGGCCTTTCATTTTCATTTCTATGCTGGCGGCACTCCTCCTACTGCTCGTTGCGTTCAACTCACAGCTTATCTCTGCCCTTAAAGACCTTGGATTCAAAATACGACGACCGCTGCACCCGGCTGCTGGCTTTCAAAGCACTTATCCATCTCAGAGTCGCCAAGAACTCCCTTATACGACCACTTTATTCCGCGAGCGTCCTATCCTCGAGGACCTCTCGACTTCCGCTGACGCTGCGTGGGAAGAAACGCTCTTGACTCGCAAAGGTGGCTTTCTGTGGGTTGAATACAACCAGACGTCGAACGAAGCATGGGGAATATCAATGTTCCATGCGCTACATTGCTTGAAAATGTTGAGGATCGCGGGTCGGAGTAGTCCCATGGTGAAGAGTGTTGTTGGTGTAGCTAGTGAGGCCAGAGACCACATCGAGCGGCGCAGGGCCACGATAGACCATCCGGACATGGATCCGGCACATATAGGACATTGTATCGGCTATATTGCTCAAGTAAGATCTTCATTCTCAGTGCTAGTAGAAGAAAATGTGCTAAGTCCTAGTGTATCAGCACCTTATGTGTGCTGCGGATAGTACTATTGAACCACCTTGGAAGAAGTTTGATGACCACGGCCAGATCGTAGATGCCGGCGTTAACGGTGAGGGTTACCAGCACCAATGTCGTGATGCAAGTCTTTTATGGGAGACCGCGGCAGAGTCTGAGAAGACTGCCATAAAGCCGTGGCAGTGGCAATTGGGCGATACAGTAGAAAGCGTCTTTGGCTCGTCGAAAAGATAACCCACTTCTGCATTCAAGCGAGCTATAGACTCCTGAAGAGCGTCGTGGTGAATATATATCAGTTCTCTTTATACAGACTTGCGGGATATAGTTCCCTTATGTATCTTATGCTGTTTTGGGAGGCGAAGTCCCGGAAATCATGATCTTGCATGCGGCCCCAATACCATCAACCTTTCCTATAACCTCGTTATCCCACAATGGCAGAAGCAGACAATGATCAAGCAAGCCTCGGACCAACATGATATGTCTTAGCCGTAGAGTCTATGCTCTATCTATCTACTCTATAGCATTACGACATGAAAGCGCCTCATACGCGTACTTCCTCCTGTCACAATCCTTGACCTTACCTCAAGCCCCTGAAGCTTGACTTGGAGGCTGTAGGTAATAAGTCTCGTTTAACGTGCGAAGTTGAGAGGCGGCTGTGTAGGAGGACCTTCAGGGGTCACATATGCCTTGATGGGTACCATAATCAGCCTGATAAGATCCCACGGTAGGAGGCGAGAGGACCTCAACGTACCTTGGTCATACCGCCATCAACCACGAAGTCTTGGCCGTTCACGAAGCTGCTTTCATCACTGGCGAGGAACAAGACAGCGTGGGCTTGCTCGATAGCCTCGCCAAACCGTCCAGTCGGAAAGTGGATTTCGCGGCGATGGCGCTTTGCTGCATCATCGCCTAGCCAGTCTTGCAGGAGAGCAGTGCTGTCAAGAATATCAGCCATACCTGTAGAGCGTAGTCGAAAGCTATCTGTCAAAGGATGCGAATCCGACTTACTTCAAAGGTGCCGGGCACAGAGCATTAAACCTAAAACCCTCCCTCGCATGTACGATGGCCAATTCCCTCGTCAAGGCCAGAACCGCGCCTTTGCTAGCAGTATAAGCCAGCTGCGGTGTCGCACTGCCCACTAATGCAACCACACTTGCTGTGTTAATGATACTTCCGTTAGTCTTGCCGTGCCGGCGCATACTCAACACTGCATGTTTACTACCAAACCACACACCCTTGACGTTAATGTTATGTGTTAAATCCCAGATCTTTTCTGGCGTATCAATTGCATCTGCGTCGTCAGCATGCATGATGCCAGCGTTGTTAAACATAACATCAACGCCACCCCATGAATCGACGTGCTTGACCATGGCTTCGACATCGGCCTCCTTGGAGACATCGCACTTAATGGTTTCCAGGCGTGGTGGGTTGGGAAGGATGGAATGGACTTTCTGAACGGCGCTGGCTAGAGCAGGTTCTGATATGTCGGCCATGAGAACTGCGGCTCCTTCGCGGAGGAAGAGGATGGTAGTCTCGAGTCCAATCCCGCTGCGGACAAGCAGTATGGTTAACACGGGCTCAAGAAAGGAAGCGCACCAAATAGGTGACACTAATGCATTGGTGAGAGCAGTGCTAAAGAAATACCGAGTTCGAGACTAGAGCCACAACCACAAAAAGATTGACGTAAGAGCCATTGAAGATTTTCACTCATTCAGCCCAAAACTCACAAGGACCACTGTACAGCCTAAGGAACAGGAAGTATAGCGCCAGTCGACAAGGCTTTGACGACTTACCCTGCTGCGCCGGTGATAATAGCTTTCTTGCCCTCAAGGCGTCCACCTCGCGTGGTGCTAGCCATGCTTGCTGATTACGCTGATACTCCTTGGAAATGAGATCTAAGTGAAATAAATCAGGGGCGACAGAACAGAAAGTTGAGTGTTGTTCTACACAAGGAAGACTTGAGCTTGTTGAAAGCTCGCCTACGTAAGGAATTCTATGGGAGGAAAGTGTTGGGAACAATTTCCGCTATCGGAATGTTACGGTCATTGATAGCTCGCTTATATACCCGATCCGCAAGTGCCCGCTCTCTCCCGCCCGAGCTAGATCTCATATAATGACTAAGCCGCGCTAGTGGTAGCGCGATCGCTTGGATGAACGTTTTGGAATCAGTCTCTGTATCAGCCAACCAGATGAGGTCCATCCCTTCTGCCTTCCAGGAGCGTGGACTCCAAAGCTAAGCAGAAACATCATTTTCAACTTCATGGCCCTCAATTACTTCCGGTACAGTGAATTCGAGCGTATCATTTCCGCCTCTCTCATTCAACGATTGTGCTATCTCAGCCCAATTGTCATCCGTCACCTCCGTCATGTAGGTCTTTTCATTGTGGAATCCCCACCATTTCACGATCATCTTATCCACCACTGTGAGCTTCCAAAGTTCCTCGAGGGTCTCCTTCACGTCTTCGAATGAGACACCGGTTTCGAGAGTGAGGGGCTTGGTGTCCAATGGGGGACCCTTATCTATGTTTATAGCAGGGCATCACGTCAGGATGAAGAAGGTCTTGTCCGTATCGCTCGTGGGTCGCATTGGCTCAGATATGATGCTAAAAGGTTAGTGTCGCTCATGTAGCAGAGTAGGGGGAAGGCGAGAAGAAATACCAATTAATGCTTCTCAAGAGCCTTTAGAAGATAGCTCCTATCATCCTGATACTTGTGGCTTGTTGGCTTGTCTGTTCAAGTCTGGTGGACAAACCATGGGAATGTCGTTGAAGGTTTGTTAATTCTTTCTAAAAATATGATTCTTCCTATACTTAGGCGACTTAAGCATAACGCTGCAAAAGAACATGTGATACCAATGCCGCACATCACGTGGTGCTGCTGGTGGAGGGCCATTTTCAGTCACAAGGGAGCAGGATGAGAAACTTGAAACAAGCCTCGGGTCGATCGCTCAAGCCGAATTGGCGGGTCTACTTTATGGAGAGTACAAATCACTTCTTGTGATCAAATGCTATTAATTCAGACTCTAGGCATGTAGCTACTGTCTAGAAAACCATGGGGTGCCCTCAGCTTGCTTCAGATTCGGCACTCACAGGAGCTTCACCATAGTAGTAAAGAGCCAGCTGATCAATTCCACCTCTCTGATCCAAGCGTCGTAGTACCTCGGAGCAGTTCTCCTTTTCGATCGCTTGTGGCTTATGCGTTCCACTCTTCCAACGCACCTCAACCCTGTACACCGGTTCTGGAAAGAATACACCCTTACAGATTTCTTTGAGGTCTGCCAAAGTCATGCTTGTCCGAAGGGTGATGCGCTTCGGCTCTCGGAACTGCACATCTTCCAGGCTACCACAGACAGTGAGTATGGTAAAGCTGTCAGCATGGTTTGTGAATTGGGACTGTTCAGGCTCGATGACAGGGGGCTAATCTTATCAGCTTAATGCATGTGGTAAGGACTGGAGGAAGTGCCTACTGCTGTCCCTGGGTCGTTCTGAGATGTCCGCATCGGAATAGTCGTTGTTAAATTCGGGCCGATCTTGGGTAGGCTTGATGAACTGTGTTCAGGAATGGTTAAAAAGGAAAGAAGAATACTCCTGGGGGAACCGGATCTATTTATGCCTAGGCAAACTGTTGCCTAACGCGTTAAAAAGACCTATGACCTTACTAAATCGACGCGTCCAGCCGTCTATGAGAAATTAGAGTATCCAATCACTTCGTTTGGTCAAACTCTATTGAATCGGACTCTAGGTATGTAGCTACTGTCTAGATAGTCCTGGAGTGCCCTCAGCTGGCTTCAGATTAGGCACACTGAGCATCTTCATCCTGTCCACTACTGTCTGGAATCTAGTAGTAAAGAACCAGCAAATCACGTCCACATCTTTCCTTCAATTCTCTCAATACCTCGGGACAGTTCTCCTTGTCGATCGCTTTTTGTGGACGATTTTCAGGCTTCCAACGCACCTCGATCTTGGACACCGGCTGCGTGCCAAAGAGACCCTCACATCTGTCCTTGACGTTTGCCAAGGGCGTGCTTGTCCGAATTTCGATCGACTGCGCTTTTTTGTCCTTATCCTCCGGTCTACCAGAGACAGTGTCTATTAAGAAGCTGTCAGGATGGTCTGGGTTTTGGCACAGCCCACCCTTGACGATAAGGGGCTAATCTCGTCAGCTAATATGCATGTGGTAGCGATCGGCAGTACCTACTCCTCCCCCTGTATGCTCGATCCGAGATGCAGGCATCGGAGTAGTCGTTGTTGTTGAATTCGGATTGTTGTTAGGTAGGCTTGATGAACTATGTTCAGGAGTGATTTAAAAGAAGCAAGATCACTCCGGGACGACCAGACGTATTTATGCCTAGGCAAATTGTTGCCTAACGAGGTGAAGAGACCTATGACTTTTAGTATATCGACGCATCCATCCGTGTGATGTTTGTATTGGAGGGTCGCTTTACATTGCAAGAGGGTCAGATGAGGAAGAAAAATAAGCTTTGGGTGATCACCTATGCAAGTTTCCCTTTCCATAAAGTCTTCGGAAATACGACTACTAGTGCTCTTGAACGGTGTCTATCTCCTGCGGGCTCCAGATTGCCTTGAAGCTAATTGGGGTCGATTGATCCACCGTGGTGATCAATCGAAGCCCATGCTTGCATCCTACTCCACTTCGAGCCTGTGCTACCTTTCTGCTCCACTCGTAGCAGCGTCCCTTAGTCATTCTCACGGCATGACTTCGTATGGAGATCTGTGGTGCTGTCCACATCCGTACCACTCAACCCGAATGTGAGACAGTTGTGGACCACTGAACGTCTGAGCGACATTCAGCACCCCCGGGACATCAAATACTGCCTTATGCATGGTGATGCCTGCGCGTCGATTTTCGTTGGGGTTCTCGTACGTCGATAGGATGAAGGGATGTTGGGGTCGTTGACCAATCGAAACTGCTGAGCCTTGATGCTGGAAAGTCAGCCTCATTTGTGTAAGAGCGCTAGAAAAGAAAAAACGGACCAACTACCCATCACTGTTCTCTGGGCTTCTATGAGATAGATTGGGATCATTATTTTAAGAGTGCATGCGAAAGAATGGCTCAATCAAGTACGTGTTACTGTCCGCCAGAAAACTATAGTCGAATGGGATGGGTTTCGTTTGTTGGTACTGCTTTGTTTCTGGCGATGCTATTCGATCCTGAGGGGTGACTTCAGAGATCTGCAGGAGTTTTTCGCGTCTTTGGTCCTTTTACGACTCAACCAATCGTGCATAAGGCTGGAAAAGGCATAAGACGTTGGCGGCAGATCCACGCTCGCGGGATCCAAATTGTGTAAGTTCCCTTATGCAGGGTCATTTTTCTGTTTACGAAAGAGTGGGGTGGGAAATCGAATGTAGCGTTGGGATCCAGTGGCACATTGTGTAGGCGATATTCTCCGGTTCCCCCCATTGCTTGAAAGATAAGGCAATTGAAGTCTGCTCATTCCTTTGAAGATCTTTGCAGGGAGGTGCACAGCTGAGTATGGTATCTCGACTTATTGGCTATTGCTACTACAGCATGTCCTCGCCTCCATTTCCAATCATTCTTTGTCTTTTGCCGTAGCCGATTCTTTGGAATCTGCTGCATCCACAATCGTAGCCTTCTATTCCGATTCTTTCAAAAAAACACCTTCAAGATATCCTTCCTACTCCTGTGCGCCAGTAGATCCAGCGTCGCTTTGCAATTGTCGGCCGTCAAATCCGAGGTTATATACGTGTCCTTCCACACAACGCGAATTTTGTCCGCCTCTGGCCAGTATTTCCGAACCTCCTCCATCACATCTCTCAAATCAAAATCTAGCCGAAGGCCAAGTGGACGAGCACTTATGTCGCACGCAGCGAGTATAGCAAAGTAGGTTATAGACATAATGCTGAGAAGTTAGAATGATTCTTGTAAACGAGCGTAGAAAAATCGGGATCAAATACTTCTTGCTGAGTTCTTGTAGGTAAGTAGATTGATCGGCTATGCTTTGGCTATTGGTTCGGATGTTTGGTGAGAGACGCTGAGACTTGTTGACTGTGGTTTGATCGTTGATATCCAGCTTCGAATTGAAGGCGATGATGGGATCTTGGGGTAATAATGTAGCTTAACCGCTGTGGTCCGCTGGAGTCATAGACCTTTTGACATTCTATGCTCGGGTTGTTGGTCCATGTGACAGGAATTGAATGTGATACTGAGGGACGGGCTAGACCTAGCCCACAGGGTACTCCGATTGGGTGATACCAGCGTCAAGAAACGTTGTCAAATCAATAGAACGGGGCTGGAAATCCATTCGGGACTTGGATTCCGATGGTAGCCTTCATGCGAAGCAGATTCCGTTTCTGCCATTCCATACTACAAGGATGAGGGCGTATGAGACACGGTCTAAGAGCAGGGCTCACCATGCACGAAGATCAAATTGGAAACATTCCGGCCTCCTCCGTTGGAGCGCCCGTTGAGAACCGCAATTTTGTGACACAAAGACATTCATACCCGGCCAGGGGGCCCCATCTGACCGGTTTCCTCGTATCAGGGAATTTCAGGGCTGAAGGATCAGCAGCATAACGGCCGGAAGAGCTACCCGGAGAGTGAATGCAATAATCACGAGTCAAGCAAACGACAAAAATAGTTTTTGGATCTCGGGCTTCTCGAGATATATGGATTAATCGAAAGCAGCTGAGCAGCGGAAGCTTTGTGCTGATCCCGAGAGAGTGGGTTCGATCGCTTGGAGATGTATGTATCACAAAGCAGCTGCAAAATATGTTTCCGGAGCTTGGGAGTGCATCAGCCTTCTCATTGGTGGATGCAGCTAGGCAGTGATAACCCCAACTCGATCGCAGGCTGAGTCTGGCCATTACGTATGATTCTGGTGAAGACTAGCTAAGTAGGACCTTTCCTTCCATGCCGAGATCAATTCGGGTTCCTCGGCGATGGTTGAATCAAAGAGCGGCTGAGCGACATTAAGACCACTCCAGAGTATCAATCTATATTATGTGGAGCAGGAAGAAATCGTATTCCAGGTCAGCTAGGCAATCTCTATATAAAGGAGCCGAGGTACCCTACCTTATCTTCAAGTAAGCCTTCCTCTCGCAAATCATGGGTCTTGGTGAAACTGACGCCTATGAATTATGAGAAGGCTTTATGCTCCATAAAAAGAAGTTCTGATTATGTTTGAGGGAATTTATTTCATGTTCTGTAGAAGTAGTCGCGGTACATGCTCAACACATATAGATGAATGCCTGGAATGACCCATGCTTTCTAAGACTGGCAACGCCAGGTGTACCATTTATCATCAATTCTGCCACCTGATTTTCTCTTCCTTCAACATCTCGATCAACCCAATCGGAAGCAGCCTCTTCTCGCCCATCGACAGTCCGCCAAACATATGGACGATCTCACTTCCATACAGCTGCGAGAGCCACTGATTATAGGGGCCGTTGAACCCGTAATCCGGATCTCCGACTGCTGCTCTACTCGCACCTGAGGCCGGCTTGATGCAATGGGCCACAGGCGCACGGAGTAGCGTCTCATAGGCGATTGTGAGCTGTCCACTCGTCTCCTCAAGATACCGCATGTACTCCTCGAAGCTTATGAACTCGCCTGTTGGTTTTCTGAACCATGTTAGGGTGCCGTCTTCGTACCGATTCTTGAGCCTATTATACTCATCTTTTTCAAGCTGAAGGACGCGCTCAATATGCTCCGTTGGATCACTCGGGCTAGACTCGCGGAGCACCATTAGTGGAATGAATGGATTTCGAAGACCGAGTCCGCCGGTTTCGACTGGGAAGTAGAAGAAACCATCTGGCATGTTCTCAGCGCCAAAACGCGCAGCGAGCTTGCCTCTGAGATGCTCAGTGACACTGGCACCAAGCAAGTCGTCTGTATCAAACAACCTTGTTTGAATTTTCTCGAACGCCTCTAGCACCATATCTATATGCGGGCGTCCAAGGCAGATAGCCGGCTCGCCAAAGTTGTTAGCAATGAAGCGTGCTACATAAACATTCCAGGCTTGAACCCAGGCAAATATGCTCTTGCATGCCTCAAGCTGCGACCGAAGTTCGCAAATGTGTCCTTCTACCTGCTCATCGTCGATGTTCCATTTCCCAGTCGATTCCAGAACGAGGAAACCCCACCGAATTGGGCCGTGCGGGAGTTTGTTCAAAGGAATGCTGCCAGAGGCTGATTTAGTATTGCGCAGGATGTGTACTGAGCCGGTTTTCTCTTTGTTCAAAGCTAGCCCCATCACGCCCGAAAACTCCTGGAGGGTTTGCCAGGCTTTGACCGAAGCATCAAGAGACCCCCAGAACCATATATCATCGTGCATCCGATACAGATTGGACTGTGTCGATTGGTTAACAGCAAAGTCTAAGCAAAATAGCACAGCTTCGCCCAATGCATCAGACAGCCGATGCTGTATGGGCACTCCACAGCGTCTGATTTGTGTCTGAGAATTGGGTCCGTCATGTGCGAATTTGAGTGGTGCCATCAGGAATGTCTCAATGAATTTTATCCAGTGCGCGGAGACACCAAAGAAACGCAGTACGGTGACGATAGTGGAATGAGGTAGTGATGGCCCGAACCATTTGAAGTCGGATTGTAAAACGGTGAAGGACCCATGAAGCTGAGTGTTAATGGCCGTCTCAGCGCTAATGAGATGCAGAAGCGATTGCTTGACGTCCATCGCATTCATGAGGTCACCCTTGTCCTCGTCCAATTGCTCCTCGTACTGATCATGTACGTCCCAGAATGACGATGGCAGCTGAGACATAAAGTAGTCGCTCATATATCTGCGGCGTCTCTCGTTCCTCACATTCTTATCTTGTGTAATGTTCAAACCATAGCTTTGCCATCTCACTCTCGCCCCGCCATCCATGGGGCTACGAGTGGACTGTTGCCATGCCCCAGAATGAAAGAATACGTTGAAAACGGGCTTGAGATACACCGCCCAGCTCATACCAATGAAATGCAGAAGTAAGGCCTGCATGATCTCTTCGTCCATATACACTCGGTATTTTCCATGAAGTGACCGCCGCACCTCGACATTGATGGGTTCATCGCCCCAGGACCATGAGTCTAATGCGTCTACTTGGAGGTTCAAAACGTCCGCCATCTCTTGCAAGATTATCGAATTGTTACGAAAATCTCCTAGGGCGGTTCTCTTAGCCTTGGAGAGCAGGTCTGTTTTCAGCATTGCTGTGATGCAAGCCTTGACAAGATCCGCAGTAAGCCTTTCCGGATGGAACGACTTGATCGACTCTCTCATCGTCTCCAAGGGTGTTTTTGACAGCTTCGTGGACTTTGACGTGGAGCCAAACAGCTTCCCCAGATACTCTTCAATAGCAGCAGGATCGGACTTAGTATTCATATCGAAGACTAATGACTCCCACGTCTTGCGTTGTTCGTGCATTTCCTTGCGTCCAATGTGCTCAAATGGTTCGCCAGACTCGCTGCTGCCAGCACTTGGGGGTGTATCGTTGGGATTTCCGAGCCATTCAGTGACAAGACGCCCAAATAATGACGCGTGTTCATACTTTCGTGACGGGATATCCAATGCTTGCTCTAAAGTCTGTTGCCAGTCGTGGACTAGGCTTGACGAAACAGAAGAATCATGTTTGGATTGTTCCATAAACCGGCGGACATTGGATATCGATACGTGTGCAGGTGCCTCAATCTCGTGCACAGCAAAAGCATCCAAAAGGACACGGACTTTCTTTGATGGCGTAGTCTCCGCGGCAATGGCCTCATGTATGCGCTTTTTCTTCGTTTCGTAGCTCTTCTGCTGCTTGGAGAGAGCCGTGAGCTTGGTATTGGTGATGTGGTGCATGGACTGTGCAGTAGCTGAAGAAGCTTTCATGATCTGGTTTTGGAAAGTATCTAGGTAATTGGACTAGTCGTCAATAAAGCATGTGTAGCCCAAATAGAGAGTTGGGAGCAGACGATCTTTTGATGGGAGTAAATCTATGCCTCAGGCAAGCTCAAAAGGGCTGTTGGTGATCAAATGATGGCATTAGAGTAGGGGAGCTCTGCAATTTATAGATAAGCGCAGTGCCTCCAATTATGGTAGGCTACAACTTCTGTGAGTCACGTCAACGGCCATGGCGGCACAGAGGGCGGCATGGCTGACGGCCACTTTGCAACCACCAGAGGATTCTCTCCCGTTACATTCAACACAGCGCAAACATCGTCGGCCCAGATACTCCTAAACTTCAGAGCTTGATCAACAGACTTTTTATCTGTTTTCGCTATAATTTCAAAACAATTCGGCCTATATCTTGTAAGAAAATCCCGTCACAAAAGAGGGACGTTTGGTGGTCACCGATAAGAGTGACCTTCAGCAATGCCAACCCCATGTGGCGTGGTGTGGTCAGGAGGAAGCTGGAAATGTCATGTAAGAAAAGTGAAGCGAAAAGGAAATTATTCACTCAATAAAGAGGCAAAGCAATGGTTGTGTGGTGCAAGAAAGGAAAGGATCATACGTGCTCTGAGTCAAGGGGCTTGCCTCGCGTCGATAGGATTGTTATCCTAGTTAATCTAATGCAGTCCATTCTTCAGTGCAAAGATGTGGAGCATGGTTCCTAGGTCTAGTCAATGAGGGACTGGCAATGAAGGTGCCACGTAGGAAAACAGCCCTCCCAGGGAGTGTTGACATCGGGTTTCATGGTTCGAACCATCGAAGGTTGTGTCCTAAGGAAGCACTCCGACGCGTCTGGGAGTGTTAGCGCAACAGGGCTGCTGTAGGGCTTAGCGTGAGATCTGCAGATATGGATACTTACCAACCACAGCTACAAATAAATTCAAGTGCTACATATTCAACACAGTCTGAGCTTTTGCATCCTCCGTATCGCGAGTAGGACGTTATATAGCCTGTGCCTAGATTTCTCCAGACTCGTCCTATCAAGCCTTCGGATCATGCCAGACTCCGCCTCGGCAAGCACAACTCAATCCCTCGAAAAGCTGCTCGAACATGACACAAAAGTCAAGGTTGCCGGAGTTGACATCGATGGCATGCTCCGTGGCAAGCTCATGTCAAAGAAAAAGTTTCTTTCTATCGCAGAATCTGGCTTCGGCTTCTGTTCGGTGATATTTGGCTGGGACATGCACGATCAGACGTATTTTAAGGAACTGAAGATTAGCAACGCGGACAATGGGTACAGGGATATAATAGCCGTGCCGGACCTGGAAAGCTTCAGGAGAATCCCATGGGAGGACAATGTGCCCTTCTTCCTAATCAGCTTCATGGATCCAGACACTGGAGGACCTGTCAGTGCGTGTCCGAGAGGGTTGCTAAAGACGGCGTCAGAAAAGTTGGAGAAGCAAGGCTTTGGGGCAATGGCAGGAGGTTAGCAGATGACTACAGTACAGCAATGCTCATGCATGGACGTTCTGGTTCTGCCAATCGCCTTTGCTGACTGAGGAGCCCATAGCCGAGTACGAATTCTTCCAATTCCGAGCCCCAGCCAATCCTGATGTCCCACCGTCCGAGCGAAACAGCTCCTCCACTGCACGATTTCTTAAAGAGAACCCCGTCAACTCCCTTCCTCCTCTCACAGAAGGCATGTTTGGCTACAGCTTGACACGACCAGTGCATAACCAGGACTATTACTACGGAATATACGATGCCTGCCAACAATTCAGATGTGGTATCGAAGGTTGGCACACTGAAAGCGGGCCCGGAGTTTTTGAAGCGGTACAGCCAATCCATAATTTAGGATTGGTGGATCCAAGCTCATCAATGGCAGGCTCTTGAGTTTGGCGAGATCAAGCAAATGGCAGATAAAGCGGGTCTCTTCAAGTGAGCGCCTTATGTGGATACATTCAATATGGCCTCTTGCTCTATCGCTGACTTCAGTCAAGATACGTCGTGAAGTCGATGGGCAGCAAATTCGGCATAACGCCATGCTTCATGGCCAAACCACGAGAAGGACTTCCAGGCAACTCGGGTCATATGCACGTTTCTGTGGTGGATAAAGAAGGGAAGAATCTGTTCTATCGTGGCTCGAAAGACTCCGATGCTCCATACCCAGATTTAGCCCATCTCTCAGACATGGGCAGACATTTCCTCGCCGGATTGCTCGATGGGCTACCAGATGTCATGCCTATAGTCGCACCCACAGTCAACTCCTACAAACGACTCGTCGAGAATTTCTGGGCTCCCGTGACAGTATCTTGGGGCCTAGAGCACCGCGCCGCCTCAATACGGCTCATAGCGCCTCCAACAGCAAGTCCCAAAGCCACACGCTTCGAAGTTAGAGTCGCAGGTGCAGACGCAAATCCATTTTTGGTGCTGGCAGCTATCCTCGCTCTAGGCTGGAGAGGCGTGGAAAAGAAGATGGAGATTAACGTACCGCCGCTGGGTAAGGGACAGGATGTTGGAGGAGCAGCGGATAAGGGTGTGCGGCTAGCTAAGTCGTTGAAAGAAGCAACCGCTACCATGATAAGGGAGGGAAGCGTCGCGAGAGAGGTTTTTGGCGATGATTTCGTGGACCACTTTGGAGGGACTAGAGAGCATGAGATCAGATTATGGGACGAGGCTGTAACGGATTGGTAAGTATGGCGCAGGCTTGATGATCTCAATACTAATAGGATCTATAGGGAAGTAAGGAGGTACATTGAAACTGTCTGAAGCGCCGACTCGACTGGAGCCACGGTACTCATAAAGCTGCGCAACGTCTATGTTCTGGATTGGAGACCTTGCACTGTTCTATTCTCATCACTGATCTTCAACGATACCCGGAGTTGGGTCAAATGCGGCAAAATTTTCTGTTTTCGCTGTCGAATATCTATCCCAACGTATGGTTCCTATACCTACACGTCTTTTGCTCTCTTGTACGAATAGTCGAATGTCATCCACCAAGATTCCCCAACGACAAGCACTATGAAATCCTACAGAGTCCTGCTTGCTTAAAGCCTGCTGCACTTACAAAGCTTACGCAGAAACCCCGTCATCGTAGTTTTTCCACCAATATTGAGACTGCCAGTGATAGTCGGCTTCAATGTTGGGAAAGTGGCACCAGGGTTCCTCCTTATCCCGACAAGCTGCCGCCTGGTGGAGATAGCCTCTACGTTGCCTGGAAGTGCCCGCCCAAATGTGTTCATCAACCCTTTTATCTCTCCTGACTAAGCCTTCGCATACTTCTGGATCTCCCCACCCAATCACGGCTTTGTATATACCTTTCTATAGCAGTCAAACCCAGGACCCAATCGCGCAGATAAGGGGCCTCGTTAGGATTTAGGGCAGGAGACCCAATCCCCTAAAGCGGCTGATATTGCCCATTGAGTCCTGAAGGCGTGGCGGTCAATGCAATTGGTTCTCCGTTATATATATGTTTGTGTTTGTGCTGCGAGAACTCCGTCAGCTCTGATATGATCTTTGACATTTTTTCCTTCTTTAACCTCATCTCTACAACTTCTACAACTGTTATAACCATCTCTTCAAAGTAGCACCAATTGTTCACATCAGTGCCTAAGCGAGAGTAATGAGCTTCCATTCAGGCTTCAGATCGGCCCAATGCTCCTTTGAGATGGACTGTTCAGGTATTTGGACCCGGTAAGCGACATTCGAGATCGACTCAATCAAGAGCACATAGAAACCCTCAGGTTCCATTTCGGTGGGCGCATACTGGCAGTATCGGGCAATGACGATGAATTCTAATTCATCAGGCTGTCTTGAACGCCAATCGCGGTCTAGGGTAATGTGACCGATCAGCATATCGTTAATGCCACGTATATTCAGGAATATATTATTATATTCCTGAGTTGACACTGGGCGATTGGGCAAAGCATGTCGGCTTTTGTCTTGCGATTCTTGACGATCGACCTTGAGAAGCGCGGAGCTGGTCCAGAGTTGTAGCATATGAGACAAAGGTGGGCCTGAAGATTGGCTCGGCAGCGGGCCTGAGACTGAGGTAATATGATCCATCGGTTCCTGGTAATTCAAACGTCCCATCGTCTTACCAGACGGGGGTTTGACGAATCCAGGTAATGGGGCATCAATACTCTGGCGGCGCGGTGGGTCCTCGCATAGTCTATACCATTTTACGTCTCTACCCACAGTCTGGTAGGAAGGATGACTGAAGTGATGGCCAGCTATCCTAATTCCAGAATAGTCCCAGCCAGCCCAAGACCAGCTTGGGAAATTCCTTCGTCTCCGAGCGGGATAGTGGTAGGGATGGTACCACCCAAGCGCTGCATCGAACATTGATATGGGCAAGCCCCAGTGAAATTCATTGCTTAGGGTCTGTCGTAGGTGGTTCTCGAGGCCGCGGAACGCGTTCAGAATGTCATCACAGAAACCGAAATTGCGATGAGCCAAATGCATTAATATCCCCTCGTACTGTGTGAAAGGCGTGCCGCCGACATAGTTGTCGAGTGCTAAAGTTTCTGAGATTACGTTCTCGTCGAGATTCTCACAGATTGTATCTTCGTACCATTGACTGGTCTTGCACTGGAAGTAGACTTGCTCACTGCCAAAAATTAGAAGCCTTTTGGATAAGACTTTTTCCTGCAACGTCCAGCCTCGACTATCCCATGTTGAATCTCCGCGCCATCCGTGGTAGGACTCTAAAGTCGTAACTAGAGGCAGGCATTTGACAGTGCTAAAGCTCTGTTGAATGGATCGAGGCTTTACTCTGGGCCCAACTCCGGAGAGTCCAGCCCAGGCGTTAGAACCGGCCCCAGCGACAATGGTTAGCCTGGCACACCCGTATATTTTGTCCATATTGGGAATTTGAGCCTTTTTGTCGTCCTCGTTATCCTGCTGAATGCATATAGCGTCGACCCATAGGTATCTTTCCTGAAGTAGATCTGCGACATGCAAGGCATCTTTGATAGTGGTTGGGACATCTTCATTTCCGTCGGAGAGAGCACCCTCGGACTGTAGCCAGCGCAACGTGTCCTTCGTCAGCTTTAGATGTTTATTCTTCCTAGGGTCGCCCCAAGTGTAACTCAATGCGACATATTCACAGTCATCCGGTGCTATTACGATGCATCGGCATCGAAGATCAACAAGCCGCAGTGTAAAGCCCCGAACAGTCTCATACTTCGTTGGCGTGCATGTAGCCCCATGTATACATACGCAGGCACTGATCCAGCTTTTTAGAAGGCCAATGCTGACACTGGAGGACTCAACGCGGCGCCCGAGGTTCAATTTCGCCAAATAATCGTTGCAAGAAATGTCTGCAAAGACCTGGATTCTGTGCTCGCGATTATGAGGTCTCAACGCTCTACGTTCAGGACATAATGCAATATCAACCTGACGAGTTACGTTGTGTCTCGGGGTGTAAGATCTAGCGTTGGTGACAGAATCCATGAAGAAGACCGGCTCAACCTTGCAGACCCAGCCGGGTGGCTTCCTTTGACAGATTGTAGCAAGTTCTGTGTCTTGTCTGAAAGATTCTAAGGCTAGGCGGCAGAATGAACAATATATTGACGTTCTCCAGAAAGCTTCGAGAAAGAACGTCTCGTACTTTTCGGCACGGTGCGCCTTAGCCGGCCGAAATATTTCTCCCCAATCTTGCTTCTGGCACACCGAACAAAGCCGATCACGGCCAAAGTAGAAGCACAAGATGTCCTGCTTCATATTAGTAAGTTACTCAGTGTAAGCGGGTCAATATTGTTCAAATTACAAGAGGGGGTAGTTTGTGCGACGCTAGTGCCATTGTCTGATGCGCTGGAGTGATGGCATGTGTCTCCTACCTCATCTCATACAAAATCTGCTGATGGATGGCTAAGAAATCCATGTTTACGCAATCGTATGCCGGGGTTTCGTGAGAGTCTCGATATTTCCCTCGCCTCATTACAACTATAGCTGGGCCGTAGCACTGCTCCACATCTTCCAATCCGCGGGACAGTGCCTGACCAAGCTCAGGGATTGTTTCCAGCGGGAGTTCGGGACAGACGACTAGAAGGACAGCGCTGCAGACCAGATCTTCTATGCTTCGAAAGCCAACCTCGACCAATTTAATTGAAGGCAAATGTGACGCAGCTAGGTTCGCACATCTAGATAGCTAAGGGATTGTTCTGAAAAATATTTGGACTAGGTAGGATACAGAAGCGATGTTCTTCAGCTCTGCGGCAGTTGCTCTTGCGCTAGCCGCTTTTGTCCAATAAGGTAGGTGATTTCCATTCGCTCTAGCCTTAGTCATTGTTCGGCATGAGCTTTGTAAGGGATGAAAGTCATACCAACAAGGGAGAGGAGCTCGAAGGAATGAGCACAGTAGTCGACACACAAGTTGATGTCGAAGTGATTAGGTCTTTGTTTAACACGTCAACTATGTGGTCACTAATTCTTTTTCTTTTTTGGGTCCGCAACACTTTTGCGTGTCACAATAGATACATCATCTTACTTTCCTATAACACTTTTTCCCAATTCATCACTCGAAAATCCTATTTAAATGCTTGACAATTCTCACGTATCCTCCTATTTCTACCTTCAATCCTCCAACACCCCTCATTCCTCAAGATAATCCCACAAGATCATCCCACAATGCGATCCACGATGCTCCACATCCCGCTCCGTCTCTCCTCTACCCTCTCTCAAAGCAAATCCTCCTTCCTTGCCGCTCACTTGCTTCCCTCAGGTAAACCGTATGCCTCTCTCATCGTTGCCGCCGCAATATTCCAACCTACCACCCACAAAATCCTCCTCCTCAAACGCTCACCCGCTGAAAAACTCTTTTCCCATCATTGGGAAATCCCTGGTGGTAAAGTCGACGACACGGACAAGACTATTTGGGATGCTCTAAAACGGGAGGTGAATGAGGAGACGGGATTGTGTATCAAGGAGTCGGATATCACGAATGTGGAGAAAGGATTTGACTGGGTTCTAGGTGAGGATGTCAATGACGACACGGAAATGGCGTTGGAATTGAATTTCATGGTCGAGAGTGAAGAACTTCCGGACGAGGTGAAGCTTGATCCTGAGGAGCATTTGGAGAGTTGCTGGGCGGAGGAGAGGGACATAGCGGGCTTGAGAATGACACCGGAGATGAGAGGCGTGGTGGAAAATGCTTTTGCTTGCTTGCGATTAAGGAGACGAGTAGCATGGGCTATCGCAGTTTCGGAACAGGCCAGGTAATTGCAAATGTGTGCTCGAAAGTGGTGTTACTATGCTTGCAAAAGGAGATGAAATAGTATGGGCTGTGCTAATTTCGGGATCAGACGGGGATTTGGAAATGCGTGCTGGAAAATTGAGTTACTGAGGTACATTTGTTCTCGTCGAGGCGTGGATTTGGTCGATATGTAAATTGAATTCAGTCCATGTAGAAATAGACTGTCTGTTCGCAAATTGCTAGTTCACTTACAAATGGACCCAAATCACGCCTCGACTAGATTTGTAAGACTTTCAGAACAGAGATGAAGAGATTTATCATACTACATAACTCGCTCGGTTTATCCTGAGGGTTGAGATCAGTCTTGGATAGGTGGAGGTGTGCATTAGTATCAGATCATAGAATGATCTCGAGTGGAAAAGAGTAGACCAGTGAAAAGGAAAGACTAACGATCTTGATGATCATGATGATGATTACTATCATAATGGTGGGTTGGGATTGGATGAGATGGAGCATTTAAGAGATATTCAGCGTGAATATCAGTGGAGTATCTTGATAGGAATAGAGCATTTGAACTGAACATGGTCGAGGGTAGGCAGATGAAAGGTAGTTGGGGAGAGGTAATGGCGGTTGCGGGGTATGTGAGGGTTTTTTTTTTGGTGGTAAGGGTGAGATGGAGGGAGTATGTAGAGGGGAAGAAGAGGGAGAGGGGAGGGAGAGATGATAGGTGGATGAGAAAGCTTGGATGGATTAGTTGCAAAATTTGAAGGGGTTTGTAGGGTTGTGGGGACGGTGGGAAAAGGTATAGTCCCGTATGGAGGTTATGGACACGTAATGTTGCAGGGACAGTCTGTTGAGTATTTGAATACAAGAATTCAGATGCGAGCGAAACCCCGAATCTCCGAGTGATTGATGGGTGATGATACGCACTTTTGGTGACGTATCGAGCTGGAAGAGGAGTCCGATGGCAGGTGAAGAACTTCCCTCTCCATTTCGCACGAAACTGCTTTTATTTTTATGCCTCCCACAATTTAGACAGTCCCCTTTTCTTCGACGGTCAAGGCATGGCGAAATCCAATGTGGAGATGGAGGATGCGTTGTTTAGGGGGTAGGATGTGGAGAGGTGGGAGGATAGGAGAAGTGCTAGGATGGGGAGAAGATACATCGTTGGTGGGAACTAGACGATTCTACAGGATGATAGGTATGGACGGGGATGCTAAAGAAATGGTAACGCTGACGGTTTGACTTGTCTCAGATAGCCATTCTTCTTGATTTTTCTCGAAACTGAGGAAGGAGCAATTCCAAGCGCAACGATCTTTCTGTTGGTCGTCGAAGAGATGTTCTTGGTGCTTTTTTCCAAGTAAGCTATTGATACCGTATGAGTGATAATAGATGGTTCTTTCTTTGCAAGAAAAGGAAAAGAGGCCGTCAAACATTGATAATACAGGATGTAATTCAGTAATATCTCCAATCAGATTATCGGATAGTATAAAGGCATTAGCAGGAGCCTCAAAGGAGCATGTTTGTCAGGTTGACTTACAACCCAATGCTCAAATACACCTTCGTAGAGTGCTCCCTTCGAAGTGGGTCATTGCCAGTCAAAACCAAGATCATGCATCGAGTAACCATGTCAAGTCATTCAGTCATTTGAACATAAGGATGCAGGAGAAAGAAAGGTCACATCAAAATGACCAGCGAGCCTCCAAAGGCCATCGATACCAAGCATACGAGCCCGCTCACGACAGTCATTGTCCTAACCTTTGGCGGAACAACAGCTTCGGCGGGTGACTTGCCGGAGCCCGAGCTGCTAGAGCTACCGTGACTACTAGTGCTAGAAGAGCAAGAACCTAGGAGGAAGGTTGGCGATGGAACCGAGCTTATAATCTGTGCTGTCCCTGTTCTGGTTGTTGTTGTTGAGTTCGTTTGAGCATCTCCTAAATACGCCTGTACGGTTGCGGGGCCTGAGGCTGTAGATGAAGCGCCAGGAATTGCGGAGCCTGTAATCTCTATAATGTTTGAAGAGGTGGCGTTATAGTTGGTCTGGGCGATTGCGATCTGGTTGTTGGTTAGATCAAATACAACGTACGCTGAGCGAAGGAAGGTATCGCCAAAGGTGTAGGGTCCTGGGTCCCCAGGAATTATACCAAATCGACAGATCGGCTCTCCGTTACTAAATGTGGGTCGGCTGCCATTATCATTAAAAACAGGCAATAGTAGTTCCTCGAGAGAGATGGCAATCGATGGTCCACCATCTCCGCCAAATCCGACATTGAGAGTTGCAGACGAGCAAGCTTGGCTGCAAGGAATAATAAGGCCGAAGTCGTCACTGTTGATAGCGCCAAGACCACTGATAATTGGGTTGAGGATGCTTTCTGGTAGAGATGGGAAGGAAGCGCCGGAGTGTAAGTAGACAGGCAACGCTAGGTTAGTCTGTGACATTGCGGTTTTCCCCGTGGCGTCAGTAAAGGTAACAGTGGAAAGTGCCACTATGAAGTTGGTGTAAGATGAATTGGTTGACGATTGTATAGGCAGGATGACCAGGTCGCCGTGAAATTTGTCGGTGTCGACGCCGCCAAAGAGGATAGAGCCAGTATTTGCATCTTGTTTAGTCAGTAAGTAGGTGAGTAAGGGTAGCCGCATTATCTTACTAAGATCATTCAGCCATAGACTGTAAGCCAAGGTGTTTATGTAACCTTGAGATACCAGCTGGGCTACGACATTTGGGTAGCTATAGTTTGGTGAGACGATGGATTCGTCAGAATCATAGCCTATACCCAACATGCCAAAAGGTGTATCAGCTTGAAGAACGAGGCCCATCGTCAAATTGCGTATCGCGATTTCCCCAATCATCAATGTATCATTGAAATAGTCCCCCGAATCTGGCGCGTTGCCCAGTAACGAGAGGTTGAAAGCATTTTGACCCTGAGGACCCACTGGTACGAAGGTTGACGACATCGTCTCATCAAACTCGCCCAGTGTCCGGCAGTCAGAGGGATCTTGCTGGCAGACGTTGGAATCTATCGAGGGCACCCAGGTGTCACTGACACCTGTGGCCAGCAACACGCTAAAGGATTGAGGTGGGGTGCCAATGCTTATATTGATGAGGTATCTATAGGCCTCTGATGAGCCACATGTTGTGCAATATTAGGTGGATTTGACTTACAAGTACTCTTCATTTCTGAGGTCTGCCGCCACTGTGTTTTGGCGGTTTTGTAGACGGTGCGAGTCGAATGTTCTATGAGAGACATGTTTCGTAAAGTCTAGGGCGAGGACCTTTGGAGACCGTTCGGGATTGGCAGCGACATGAGTTAGAATGTAGAGAGCCCCAGAAACAAGGGTCAGGATTTTAAGTGCTTGGGTAGGCATGAGTCCAACTCAATTGGACTCAAGCCTTACAAAAACAACAACAGGAACAGTAACGACGAGATGACGAGTTGTTCAAAGGCAGTCAGATGACATTGGGGCGTGCACCTAAAAGTCGATAGGGAAAGAAACCAGACGAAGAATGTAGGAAGAGAAGGTCTTGAAGAGCAAGTAGACGATGAGGCTCTATTGAAAAGCTACATTGTAAAAGAGGTAGAGGTCCAGCCTTGGACACCTTATCGCAATCAATGCTTCTATCGATTCGATCTTGAATCGAGTTACGAAGGTTCGGCGTTTCCCTTTTCGGGTACAAAACTAGGAGGCTTCGAGGAATTTAGGGCGACGCTGCGGCAAGGTCACAGCGCGCAGCCCCATTGGCAGGTCTTTATGGGCCTGGAACCTTCCCCACCCAAAGGCCCGCAACTAGCCTCAATGTTTAGAGTTTGACTGGTCTGCAGCACCATCAGCCTTGTGTGGTGTGTGCGTGAAAATTAAAAAAGAAAAAAAGAGAATGAGAGAGAGAGAGAGAGAGAGAAAAAGCACTCCAGATGGGCCGTGGACTTGCTTGGGTTGGTGTCATCCGTATGGGAGACGGGCAGAAGTTCAATTCATATCCGAGCCTGTTCTGCTTCCGTGCGTTTGAGTTGGAGCTCGTCCTGTCAGAAGCTCTCATCGCTATCGACATACCTTATCGTCCAATCATGACAATCAGGCAGACTTCGCATGCAGGCTCGCTTATATACTGCCGCCATTTGTCATAAGGACACATGCGTACACACAGGATCATGCATATCATTGTTGCCGAGTCCTCTGATCACAAGTATTATCATGCAGAATCAGCCTATCCTGTCTTGTTGCCACATCTTTGAATGTCCTACTTTACTGCCGGTTGCATTGATCTATGAGTCAGAAATTACCCCACATATATGCTGCAAATACCGTACTACAAGAGATTGTTGCCGTGGTGCGGGCGTTTAGAAGAAGGGCAAGAAAATAGAATGAAAAGAAGGAAGGACTGAAAACGTTGTATTGGGTGGTGCAGCACGTATGATTCTGTAACACGTCTGGATTTCCAGGCTGATCGTGGGTTTTCCCTCGGCACTGGCAAAAGTAGATCAAAACCTCTGAAGAATCAAGTCCGGAAAATACAATTACTCACACACTTACGACACAAGTTGACACTTACTTTCTACGCATGGCATTTGGCCTCTGCTACCGGTCCTTCAGCTACCGGTCCTTCAATTACCAAATCAAACCCTGCAGTAACGCCAGTCCGCAATATGGGCACCACACCGAAAGCAACTCAGGTACCTCTCTGGCCTCGTGATTTGTTACACAAGCGAGAACGCACTGACAGCACACGAGAGCCTCACCAAATCGAAGTCCGTCTTGGTCAAAAAGTCAGCCTTGCGCCAAAATTCGAAACATCCGATCTACCATCACGACCTCTCGGCAGCCACACCCCAGTTTCTACAATTTCAACCCAAACAGATCCACGGCGCACCAAATCCCAAAATTCTCAACAACAACAACAACATCATCATCATCCGGCTCCCTCCTCATCCCCACACCTCCTTAGCCATCCCATCGTAATTAAACGTAGAAGCACTGTTCATCAGCTCAAACGGCGCCGGCGATAACATGACTTTTAAATGCTGAGCAGACAGACCATGTAAATGCTAATCATAGGCGTCCTAGTTACGTCATCTTTACCGTAGATACATTTCTAACATCTTGCAGGCTTGATCTTAAATATCTTGATTTACACAACCCTACTGTTATAAGACCTGATTGATTGCCATGGTAGACTACCAAGAGAAAAGCAGCTGCCCGAAGTAGGCTCAAAATCTTCCTTATATGGTTTTTTCATGAGAAGACGTAGGTATCATACCCAACGCTCCCTCTAGCGAGTAGTATAGCCCCCATCAATAACAATATCAGCCCCCGTGGTATACGAACTAGCATCACTAGCCAAATAAACATACGCCCCTTTCAACTCCTTCGCCTTCGCATCCCTTCCCATAGGAATCATGCTCTTCCACAAATCCTGAATCTTCTGGTCCACGAAATCCGAAAGCCCCGTATCAATATACCCCGGCGAGATGCAGTTCACGCGGGCAAAGTCCCTCCATTCGTTCGCAAGAGATTTTGTGAGATGGATGCATCCGGCTTTGGCAACGTTGTAGGAAGTCTGCTCTTGGGGGAAGTTGGCAATGTGGCCGGACATGGAGGCCGTGATGACGAGGGATCCGGTTTTGCGCTCGCGGAAGTGGTGGCCCACGGCTTTGGCGCAGTGGAATGTGCCGGTTAAGTCGGTGTCGATGACTTCCCTCCACGCCTCCACGCTTGCGTCCAAGATTCCTGCATCAGCCGTCTTCCCTGCGTTAGCGATGAAGACATCGATTTTCCCAAAGTCTTTGATCACGTCCTTGACAAGCTGTTGTACGTTGTCCCAGTCGCCGACTTGGCATTTGTAGGCCTTGCATTTGACGCCGAATTTCTCCGAAAGCTCTTTGGCGTTGTCTTCGCCGCCTTTGGCACGGGAAGCGTAGGTGATGGCGAGGTCGGCACCCATTTCGGCACAGCCGCGGGCGGCTTCAATGCCTATGCCGATGGGCCCGGAGGCACCGGTAACGACGACGACTTTGCCTTTGAGGCTGAAGAGGTCATGGATGGAGTCGGCGGCGGGGACGTCGATGGGCATGGTGACGGTGTTGGTGGGGTCTCTGCTCTGTAGGTCTTGAGGGGTTTAGTGTTGTGATTGGTCTTGTGGTGGTACAATTGGGTGGTGGTATGAGTGGTAAGGAAGCAAGAAGAAGGAGAACAGAAAAGAGTAGGAAGATGTGAGGGTTTTATGCGTTGAGGTTGCGGGAGAAAAATCAATTGGAGGGGCACTTGGTAGAGTGTCCTGCAATTAGTGGACCTTTTGGCGGGGCAGAAATGCAAGGTTATGAATGACTAAGCATGACGAGTATCCGCCTCATGCCGTGATCTTCCCGGTACCAGACCCGAAGAGTCTTAGCTCGGTTAGGCCCTAATCAATTGGCTCAGCTGCGTACGGGCAGGACCAGAAGGAAAAATGCCGGTCAAGTTGCCTCTACGAACTTGCTTACCCTGTTTGATCTTCCTTAACCACCACTTACCAAGCCTACCTTCACAGTCACGAGGCTGAGGTATAGCTAGGCCGGAGCATCGGATCACTTGCCCTTCGGCGATGCCTTGACCGCACCAAAGTGCTCGTGCAGCACTCGCTACGCAAAGGAGTAATAATCGACAAGCCCATGCCGCTACTTTATAGCTACCCGATATCATGCAGCCGGTTGGGAAACGGATCCTCTCGGAGTTCCGTAAGCGATTGCGGTATCGCGCAAGGCTGTGGCGGGTAGTCCGGGGAATATCTGATGCTTCCAGAACCTTTGATCGCCGTCCACTTCGCCGTCCACTTCTTGAGATAAAATGACATGTCCTTGCCCTCGGTATCCCAAGCCGACTATGACCCTATGTCATTTGACATAACGATAAAAGTGACTGCATGAATGATATATGGATCATGAATGATTATGGATCGGCAAAACAAGGACAACTGTGGGAAAAGCATCTGAGTAAGGAGTGCTATTACTTGTGTATGTACAGCATCTACTCTAACATCAGACCCCATTCATCTCCGACATTACCTTAAGCATTCACATCTTGGACTTCGGAGCGGTATGCTCGTTCCTAAGGTGCAGATGTTAGTGGCGATCAATTATATTCATTGCGTATGCGAAATGTGCCATGAAGCTGAACAATTTAGAGGATCACGAACCTTCCGCATACTCACAGATGCTTATGGTAGAAGTCCAGCAAGATCTGGTATCCACGTTCATACTCCTTCTTGACCTTCTCGTCCGTGAGGTCACCACTGCGTAAAGCGTCAGCATTGATCCATAACATCCACCTTATCCACAAGGACTCACCGAGCAGCCATCCATCCATGGACCTGATCATCGAACCTCTCAACATGTTTTGGCACAGTCAATTCCTTCTCGAAGTTCTTCACCGCATCCGGATCCTCATCCTGCGATGCAAGCATGCACAGAGGAATCTTGATGCCCTTAGCATCATTAGGATCCACCATAGCAGGGTGCACCTCAGCAGCAGCCGCGAAGCTAGTGCCAGGTTGGGCAGTCAGGGAAACAATCTATCACAACAATCAGCCCACCATCCTCCAACACACACACCCCAAAAAAAAGTCATATACCTTCCCACCCCAACACATCCCCAAACTCGCCCACTTCTGAATTCCACTACATTTCTCTTCAATCTCCTTCACCAACTTCGGCACCTTCTTCGCAGTCTCCTGCGGATTTGCCGGGCCCCCAAAGAACGCTCCAACCCTCTGCTGCTTCTCCTCCGTATCCGGGGGGTAATCCTCGTTGCTCAGGGGCTTGCCGAGGAAGAAATCAGGCATGAAGACTTGGTATTGGTGAGAGGAGTCGGCGTGGGCGAGGATATCGGCGCCTTGGAGAGCTTGGTCGCTGAAACCGAAGATGTCATAGATGATGAAGATGGCGGTGGTGGCGTGGGAGGGGCCGGTGGTGTCTGAGGCGGGGTTAGTGGTGAGGAGTTGAGGTGGGGACAAGGGAAGGAGGGGAGACGAACAGCATTTCATGCCACCGCTGAGATCAATGTATTTGCCTTTGGGACTGTACCCCTTCGAAACAGCTGGTGGTACGTTGCAACACGCCTGCACGATGTCAATTGCCGCATCACCACTGCCATCATATACCCCATACCTTACTATGTCCCTGAGTTGCCTCCATTGTCGAGTTATATCTAGCTATAAACGAGACTGTCTTGTACCTGATTGTAATCGGTGAAGCTTTAAAGATCGTTAAGTGGAGAATAATGGACGACGACGACAGCAATTTATATATCATTCAAACGCCAAACAAACTTTGGGAAACTTTTTCCAATTGATTCCAGATTCCATCCGTTCCGCTTGCCCCTCTATCCAACCACGATTGACGCTTTGGCGGGGTGATGGAAAGATCGATACGTCATCTGCGTGGAGCCCATTCAGTGGGTCTAGGCGCGGAGATAACAACTTACCGAGGCGGCAGTTAGTCTGAGGCTAGCAGCTGGGAATGGATATACATCTAGAGCTCTGTATAAAGGATTCGAGAGTGGCTTGGTGGATGTCTGGAAGAAGGCCTATAATGTGCGGTTACTTGGTATTTATAGGATTAGTCCCTAGCTCGTGCCTCGATTCGGTCCTGGCACCTACCTTCAGGTCAAGATTGAAGTCAAGTAGAGAATTGGATCTGCTATGAAGTGTTCTAGAAGATAATCGTTGTTGGAGGTATCCTGATGAAGCAGCTGCGTTGGCCGAGGTCAGAACTCTCTTTTGATAATACTAGCTGGTTGACTGGATATGAACAATCAATCGAAAGTCGAGCGCCTACTACGACTCGGAAATAATTAATTTGTACACTGCCAATGTGCTATGTAGGGTTACTACAAATTGGCAAAGCATCTTCCATAGAAAGGCCGCGTATGGAATCTCACAATCAAGGGTCCCAAGCAACCCACCTTCTCGCAGCGTGTTTCATTACCAATCTGGCTGGAAATCTATCAGCAGCAAAACTCCCTGCTGTTTGGAATGATACGCAATGTATCCGTCCACAAATCCAAAAAATTCTCTGAAAAACGCGCTCATTACATCCGACCGTGGCAATTTAACCTCCAGTTCCCTCCTTCCACCATCTCCATCCGGCAACGTCACCAAAGAGGGCACGGACGGCGTGTATGAAACGTCTGACGGCTCAGTTGCTTCGGATACTATGACTTCTTCGGTTCCCTTAAGAGCAGTAGACACTCCAAATTTAGAGGTACGCATTTTATAAGAATGGGTATCCCTATAACCATATGGCAAGAACCCCTTTGGCTCCTCGATCTCCGAGGGTTTAGAGTGGATGAGGTGACTGAACAGACAGCGATCACCTTCGAACCCTAGTTGCTCCGTTTCTTTTGGTTCGCGAGGATGGAGTAGATCTCCGAAGCTTGGCAAACGGATGTAGTGAGTAGCCCATGACTTGTCGTAGGGATTTTGTTGTGTCAACCGGGTATGGGGAAATCCGTAAACCCATACAGCATTTTGTGTGATGCTAGACGTTGCCGCCATACCTAAGGGGCGACGGTCGTTGCTATAACTATACAGAAGGGAACCAGTTGTAGTGCAAATGATGTGGTGCGCGGCGGCGCTTTCTGACGTTTGACTGCGTGTGTATCGGTCGACCCACGTTGCATACGTTTCCTCCAAACTGAGGACTAGATACTCATCACTTAAGATAAATGCTGGCTGAAACCCAGGACGCTTGTCGGATATCGGTAAAGCTTTATCCATTTCGATAGAGCCAGTCGACAAGCTGAGCTTGATGATAGATATCTTGTTTTCTCCGGTATCTGTAAAAGCCGAGACCATTCGCACAGTTATTAGATAGAGCGAAGTTCTACCTATCGCTGGTCTGGTGGACGGATTTTCGATGTCAGCAACCCACTTAATCTTGCCGGAGAGGGACAGCAGGATCAACTTTTGAGATTGGGAAGATTCGCGGTATTCGTTAGTTTTATGAGTCACTGTTGTCACTAAAATTTCATCCTTCGATACAGCTTGGACATATTTCATCTCGTAACCTTTCGGGACCAGCTTTTTGACCTCAAGGCGCGTCGTCTCTGATTTTCTGGATGATGAGGCTTTTGGAGAGCGTAGCAGACGAGTTGAAATAGTTCCTTCGAGATTTGACCACACGACATGGGAATCACGAATATGCCAGTCACGAGCGCCGGTAAATTTGATAGCTCGGGTAGCCAAGCCAGCCTTTAGGCTTTCCTGATGATATACTGTATAATACTGTTAGGAATGTGTCCTATACCTATCGCTGTGTACGAGTCTGGTACTCACAGCATCTTCTGAACAACAGATTCAATTCTCCCCTCGTTGTGCTTTGAGATATTTTTGTCGCCATCCAAGGGAAGTGTTGCAACAGGAGGCCCCTCTCGCAGTGATACTCTGCGCTTGCCTTCCACAGCCTCGATACCCGTCTAAGTGTCTCTGTGTCTCGAGCTTCAAGATGGGTGATTATGGCCCGGACCTCATGATCACCAAGCACATAAAACGGATCCTGTAGCGATGGTAACAATCTCTGGATGACTCTCACTAGCTTACCCTGGGCGGTGCGTTCTCTCAATCCGTAGCGAGTAGGCTGTGAAGGAGCCTCCAGAGCGCCGTACTTTCGTTTTTGTGCCATAGTGCTGTGATGATACTTGAAGTCACGCAAGTTTGCAGATCCAGACACGTGAAGGCAGACGTGCGTTGCAGTGTAACATCAGCGCATTCCAGAAAATGTTAATGCTTAGATCAGGCTGAAGGTAGAAGCCATCAACAACGCAACTAGCAACGACGACACTGCAATACCAATTGTGTTCACCTTTCCATCATCAAGAACAATGTAGACGGTTTTATAATGCCTTCTGGCGTGGACTGACAGATAGGTAAGGAAGAGCGGTGTCGAAGTGGGGTGTCGAAGTGGGGGGCCTGATTCTAGGCTCCAGCGCTAAAGTTTGGGCGGAAGTGATGAGTCAGGAAGTAGCTTGGCAGCCCAATTCGAGGCATGATGATAGACGAACTGCTTGTGAATTCAGTGAGATTTGAAGCAGAGATCAGGAACCGAGCGTCTAAGGTCGGATATATTCTGACAGAGGCTGTCTCATGCACATGTCCGACTTGGCGCCATCACAATCCATCATGGGAAACCTGTTCATCGTATCTCCATTCATAATATTAATACCACATCAGTGAAACCCGCGTGCTCCTACCTCAACGCCTAGCATCCCTTTCCAGATCGCTAACATGATTCAACAATACACAATTTCATCCCAACGGTAGCCATATACCGTACCCAGTACTCCCCTGCCCCTCCAAAACGCCCTACTTCTTTCCCCCTCCACCAAGATATCCTCCACTCAGCGTCTCTGTCCACCCTTTCTCCTTCTTCTTCTCCAACTTCTGTGGATCCAGATCACCCCTCTCAGCGCGGTTCACACCTTCCTTACTCGTCATGTCGCCCAAACCACCCAGCACGCCGCCGGAAGAGAGAGTGCCGCCTACGCCTTCGGCAACACCGCCTTGGATGGCGTTGATGTTCTTGTCGCCGGTCACGGCGGTGGACATTTTGTCTGTTGAGAGAGAGAGGAGGGTGTTAGTGGTTGGTGGTTAAGATTGGGGAGGAAGGAGATGGGGAGGGAAAGGTACCTTTGACGGTGTAGGAGGTTTTGTTCTCGCCCCAGTAGCCGAGGACTTTGTCTTCGATCCAGGGCATGTAGGAGGTGTAGTATTCATTGTATTTCTTCTTGGTCCAGTCGATCATGGTTGCGGTTGGTGGTTGGTTGTATGGGTGCTGGGAGTGGGGAGGATCTGTAAGGAGCTGGATCGAAGGCCTTTATTATAGTGTTGTGTAGTTTTCTCGATAGTAGATGGGTAGATTGAGAGTCAGGAGGTAGGAGGTGTGGGTTGTTGATGTAAAGGCTGCTGTTGGCCGAATGACGCGCCCTGGTGCCATGTTGGAGGGCCCATATGACATCATATCAACCACGCGACATGGCGGTGCAGGGATCGAATCTTGTTTCGGGACACGCGGCGCCTGCCGCAAAGGGCCAGATCGATTCTGTATCTGCCCATCGTCGCTCTAATAGGATGATCGTGCTCTCTATTCTGATACCGTACGTATCGGCATGATCCTTGTCTTGCTGGAGATTATCTTGATAAGGCTGTAGCTCATTAATGCGGCGATCCGCTGCTCGGTTGTGAAGCACAGCGAAACTTCGCCATGCAAAGCTCAACGCGCGAAAGCTCAACCTTTCCAGGGGTCTACTGCGCTTTCTATATGTGCTTGCCCTGTGTCAGTTGTCTTGCTTTGAAAGCCAGGTTAATCCTAGTGTGTGCTTGGTCATCGGCTGTCTAACCGCAATATCTATCTACGCATTGATAGACCTTTAAGGAGATCGAACCAGATTGTCGAATCACTTGTCCCATGTGCCTTGGTCTATTATATCCACTTCTCGTTTCTAAACGGTAACGTTCACCTATCTGCCGTTGAAATGCTATTGCCGCGTGGAAATTTGTTCTTGGCAATAAAGCAATGCCGCACGTACTATGGTTTCAAGAGGCTCCGCTGTTAGCATATGGCAAAGGGTCATCTTCTGACCAGAGCCCGGTAATACTCGTTCTGGCCGAGGGTTTTGGAGTCTTCTAAAGATGTCACGATGTCATGTCACGATGGTGTCTCTGAACGATCTTTAAAACCCCCCGAAGAAAGGACTCAACTTTGAGGGAAGCTTCTTCTGTGATGTTGGGAGAGATAACAAGGATACTGTGACATGAGTGTGGGACTCCGTACGTAGCATGCGAGCAATTCACTGAATCATTACTATGAGTCCAGGCGTGAACGTTAAGATCCATCGGGCTCAGTTCACTCGCAGCGGAACGCCACAGAAAATTGACCGTCTTCGTCGCTACAGTGCGAAGAGAAGAATCATCTGATGGGATAGAGGATCTGTCCTGCCGAGAGCGGAGAACCAATGTATGCTTTGCTGCTCATAGGATCCCCATAGAATTGAAGCTATACACATGGAACGAGTAATTTAGGTTTAGGTCGAGAGTTAATACCCTGCACCAAATTTTTGCACTGTGGCCGTGCCAAATTCGAGCGCGCTAGAAAGCTTTGTGTAAATTGCTTATGAGATATTTCGATGACATTGAGTCGAAGTGGAGGAGTGGAGGATCTTGGCTGAAGAATCTGATGATGGAAGAGCTTGGCACAGTCGAAAGCATGGATGGATGCATATCTGAACATTAAGTCTTAGTGATGGACATCAAAGCCCAAAATAACAGAAGATCATAGGACAGAGTGAATTGACAAGTCTTATGCGCAGATATCAAATTGTTATTGCATTCCGCTCCGCTGAAAACAGTATTTTAATGTCGGCCTCCATATCTTCCTTCCCAAGTTGAATTAATAGACCATCTGGTCCCACATGCCATTGGTGTAAACATTGTAAGTGAAAATGCTTTGATTCTGGGTTAGCCGATTTTTTCAATTTGCCAAAATGGGGGGTTACATATACATACGTGTGGTCACTTGCAAGCCTGTAGAGCTAAGCCTGTTGCCATTCATCTCGATGAGCGTCAAAAATATCGAGACTTATGCACGTATTACTCCTGTATCACGCACACACTAATTCTTTACAAGCTCAAGACTTTAGGCCTTCAATGCACCGACATTGCTCAATCAGCGTCATTGAACACAGAAAAACGCCGCTAAGCACCGCGAATCGTGGGGTTTCATCTGCTAACCGTAATACTCGCCCGATCCTTTAAGTCTATCTAGTGCCGGTCATCCATAATACGTCCAGTCAATGGAAGCCCGGGTAACCGAAAGTGTGTATATAGTGGAGGACGGAATGAGCGTGTCCAATAGCGTCAGTCCCTTCAACACGTAAAGTTGCTTGAAGAGGAAATGATCAGTGGCAATGACATGTAGGACCGCCCAGACGCGGTCTAGCCTGGGTGAAACCAAGTAGCCTCTATCAACGCAGGTTGAAAATGCGACTCTTGCGAAAGCTGTTGGCAGGGAGATAGCCCAAGGTCCTCGAAAACGTTGGGTCCATCGGCCTGGATTCGAACTACGAGACACGATGATCTTCTTTCAAGCGATCTGACAATTGCTGTACACTTGATGTGGAGCCAGCAGCGATGTGCTGATTGATTCAGAAGTCACCAAGTCGCTAAAGATGCGGCTAGTGTGTATGACTTTCCAGGAAACATGTACGTGTATCTCAGGATTCGTAACTTATTGAGGTACTGTACTGTCTCGAAGAGTTTTGCCATGAGGACGATCAGCCGGAGTCGTTCCTTAAGGATTCAGAAGCTCGGGGTGACGCCTGAAGCAGTTTGCCGCAATCTAGGCTTGAGTGCTGCGAAGGGATCCACATGCACGATATCTTGGATATAATTTCTTCTATCAGCCCATCTGTAGCACACCGAGTTGCGCTATTTGCGCTGAAATTTCCCACTGTCCCATCGCCAATTCAACCTTATCTTTCGAAGAGGGGAAAAATTGCTCGAAAAAATACGCAATATGTTCGATCATAAAGGCGTCTAAGCGCACGGGAAAAAGGTGTGCAGCAGTCTCGTAGTGATCATACATATCGGATTCGCGTGTGAGAACCCGCAGAACTCTTTCAAAACTTACTTCCGAGCATCCCAAAGCATATAGCATTGGCTGATATAACGGGCAGTTCCAGCCTCTGTTAAAGGTAGGGTCTTGCATGGCTTGGCGAGCTGGAGGATGGAAATCGCCATCAAAGCTGTAGAAAATTGCTTTTAGGCTAGCCCTGATGATGAATAGTATAAGTGTGCCGTAAAAGATCTGCAGGAAATCTGCGGCATGCTCAACGGCCATGACGTCGAACTGCTCCGATGAAATAGCCTCAAGCAGCTTAGGCGAGAAAACCTGTTCATTCATAGAGGAAAGGAATTGCTTTAGTTCAGTCTTGATGTGGGGAATCTGTTCGCATATTATCACACCATCTCGCTGTCTTCCGTCGGCAGGAAAATTAGCTGTGACATACGGACCCCATCTAGAAGACAAGTTTTGTACAGCTATTAGTATTCTGAGCGAGGAAGATAATAATCTCAGTCCTTGAGATATCACAGATTTCTGTAAGTATATTAGCCACTTGCAAAGCCACTCGTCTTTCAATAGCAACAGACCGTCACGATGACTGAAGAATTGTACGATCTCGCAGCAACGACTATCTTTAGGAGTACGCTGTCAGGCTCTTTGAAAGTATGACCGTGGATTTTCAGGTGCTTAAGGCTGATTGACATAAGGGTATTGATCGTGAAGTACTCGAACGGCAGCAAAGTTCGCTCTTGACGCGCGCCTAGCGTTTCAGGCTCGCGCTCTGCGAAAGTGACGCGCAGAAGTCCGTCTCTGGAATCTTGCCAGTACAGTTCTGCCGGGAAATCAAAATCGTCTTTGTCAAACAATCAGTATATCCAGTGGTCGACGTTGCCAGCGCTGGTGCCAAGTTACCGGTCAGGACAAGAAAATCGAACATGCTAAGAGCTTTGCTGCTGCAAAATGGCTGAGGATCCTCACCCAGGCATTGACTGCAAGGACTAGTTTCCCTACGTCCACTGCACTGTGTATGAACTTGCATTAGACATAAAACAGTTTCAGTGGATGTGGTGTTAGAGCGGCCTATAATGCACTTACTTCTAAGCTGAAAATAATGCATCGCCAGCAAGCTTCGAATGGTCTATGTGCGTTATTTAACATGGGCAGCCGTGATACCATGACATCCATCATCACGTACCCCTGGTTGGGAGCATCCAGGACCGGAGAGCCAGTCCTAATGTCGGTGTTTGTAGGAGTCGCAGGTGCAGCTGGAGTCTCAGTGACGCTGCGACTTAATGTAGCGGCGTCCGATCGAGCAGTAGCCAGAGGTGACCTTTCGCGTCTGATCGACCCTTAGTAAGAACTGCCTCAGCTCACAGACTTAAATCTCACTTCTTTGGACGCCCGCTCACACTGCGCTCTAGGAGCAAAGACAGCCTTTCATTTTTAATATGCGTCAGGACATGCTTAATGGACGTCAATTTTATATCCCTGCCTCTTTAGGATAAATCCTCACCTTCCGGAGAGCTGAAGCCGGCTTATATTCTTTGCCAGAAGTGCAGAAATTGCAAATGGTCTCGCATTTAGCGATGGACAGAACGCCACTCTTCGTCCATTCATGAGCATGGAAATCGTTCTTGCAAGGCATCACGATCAGAAAGCATGTAAACAAGGCCTGTTGAGTCAGGATGACATGGATTACTGGAAAACAACTAAAGCTCAGCCACGGGATACTGACGCTAAATGTAGATCCTGCGGGACCTCCACCTCGGCCTAGAAACAATTAGTTTCGAAAAACTAGTTTCAAGAACTAGTTTCAAAATTGTCTTCGGAATCATCCTCGAAATTAGTTTTTAAGGCGCATTTGGCTAAAGCTGCAACATAATTGAAATCTTACGAAAGCGCAGAGAAGCCACACAAACAACGTAGTGCAATTGTGCCTTCTCATTGGGTAGCCCCCTAGCTAATTCTAATGCACAGTCTATGGATTAACCATACCTCGACATTGCCGACACGCCACAAAAACACAAGCCTAAGTTTTTCTCCTCGGCCATTTCCTGCACGGCGAAGATGAACAATGCTACCTGGATGAGGTTATCAGAGGTGGGTAGGAAGCGATGCTGATATAAGTTTCCTGGCCTTCCCCCACCTATTTGTTTGAACATGCAAACAATCTCACCTCGACATATTAATTGTTACCTGTTACCAACACCTGCGGAAAATGTTGCAAAGAGCCTTCATTATCCTCTTGATGTTTGAATTGTACTCCATTGTCACGGGCTTACCTTTTCCCAACAGCCCACCACTACCATCACACACGTTGACAGCAGCGCCTATCACCAAACCGTCATCGATATCCACACCGATTCCTACGTCTCACAGCAATGGTACTATCGCCATTTCCGCACCAGCGGCCATCAAGTCAACTTATTCCACCCTCATTATCGCACCAACCAGCTACGCCATGGCTTCGTCGACCCCCAAGTCGGCCTCTGAGTCCCAGAGTCAATCCGGATGGAGTGCTAGCGACGTTGGCACCGTAGTATTTGGCTGCATTGGATCAGTACTTGGGATCCTGACTTTGTGGTTGACTTTCTGGCTTGGCTGTCAACGCTTCAAGCTGATCGTCAACGGGGATTTTCACAAGGACTTACAGCTCGGAAACCTGCGATGAAAGTACACTGCTCTCGTAATAGATGAGAACCTGCCAACTCCCGAGCGTCGAATCGCACCCGAATGCAGGAAACTTATCGAATCCAGGAGTGACTTTGCACCAACGGTAACAACGACAAGAGACTTATGTCCTATACGCCCTCGAAGGGCACGGCACGTGCTATCGACTCGGGTGGGAACTATGAACCATCCTATGGCTAAAGGATGTCGTTGACAGTCAGGGCACAAGGACGTATAAAGGCAGAGCACGGGCTGTTCGAGTAGGAGTATATGGGAGCCATATGGGTGACCGTAGCGTGGACCGGCCAGTGAAAGAGCCATCTCATTGTGCATGGCTAGGACTGATCAGAACCAGAGAACTGTTCTATGATCATTACAGTATCTTATCTTAGCTATTTTTCCCGAAGATAGGTAGTTAAGCTTGCTCCCAGACGACCTAGACCAGCGGGTGACGAAAACCTCTCCAATTGCAAACCTTATTCTGCAGCTCTATTCAATTGATCAAGTCACATCAACAACATATTATTCAGGCTACAGATGGACAATTCATTAGCTTATAGATTCAATCAAGCCTTGCTTCTTACTGTATTTTATGGACGCCCGCTTGGGCGATTGTCCGCATGATTCCCTCTCCCGCGAGCCAGACCCAGTGGGGCCTCACCTAGATCTGCCTCTTGTGGAGAATGATTTCACCATGACTCGGAGCTTCTCTCATTGAGTGTACGACGAAAGAATCTGCCAGTGACTGATGAAATTCGATGCGTGGCTGTACATTGATGTTGAAAGTGGTGGAGGTGAGGATAAGGATCCGTAGCAGCTAGAATCAACGACCGCAGCGGCTTGCACAAAGTGCGCATTCCCTCCTTGAAATGTTGACATAGAAGATTCGAGTAAAAGAAGCATGGGCTGATAAATACGAGACTTGGGTCCATCCAGAAATGTCGGATCATGGTTAGCCTGTGAACGTTCTGGTTCATAGACACGCGTAAAGCGTCGAAAGGCCGCGAAAAGCACGAATCTGATCATGCATAGTATCAATGTCCCGTAGAAGACGTCGAGGAGCTGTTCTTTGTGTTCCGATTCCGAGCTAGCAATCGTGGTGTCAAATAATATAGATAGGAAATCTGTTAGATCGGGTTTACTGAGACACTGTGTTGCATGGTTTGTGTGATCCCGAACATCTTCAAAATCGTCCAAGATCGTCCAGAGCATCCAAAGACATATATCTAGGCATCGAAGTCCATTCTCGATTGCCTTGTGCTAAGAGAAGTCAATCACAACTACAATGAATGCCTAAGGTCGAAATGATGATACCTCAAAGTCAGTTCTGCGGTACCGATCTGCAGCATCAACGACACCGCGGAAAGCTTTGGCCCATCGATGAAGAAACCGAGAACCTCGCCGCGCCGTACACAGCTTCTCGAATATGAAAGTGCTAGGTAAACGAGGAACCGTCTCGCGGTCGTTGAACGTGATAGTGAGATGCTGAGGCAATATTCGATGGTTCCAACGCAAAATCCGTGGGAAGTCACCGTTACCTTCATGGTGATAGTCAGCTCTAATATGTGATGTATACGAGTCATGATGAGTTTCTCACAATCAAGAATTTGGTCGACAAGATGCTCTAGTCGGAATTCGAAGCAGCGCAGAGTCGTACCACTATGTTGACACGCGTCACAAGCTTTTGTCTGGGAGGTAAGGCGGCACTGAAAATCGATTAGCGGAGAACCTCGAGATAGAGATATGCTAGCGCGGAGTTGAAAATGCATGTCATTGATGCGACGCCTGTTACATACTTCTAGAGATAGTATTGAACATCTCCAACAGGGCCCACGGTGCAATTGACGTTCGCTATTCCGTATTAGCACCTATGCTGCTTCAAGCCAGCGTTCTCGCTAACCATAAATCGGGTGTAAAGACAGGGATTTCACAAGATGTCGGAGCCGTTCTGCTGTCGTCAACGGTAACCTCAACAGGATCAATTGTCGGCATAATAGGTGCCAAATGCTCTCGTTGGACCTTGGGCAGTCCGACCTTTCATTCGGGAGAAGTCAGCGCACTCATACCAATTACAGTTCATTCATGGATGAGCTTGTGTTTCGTACTTTGGCAAAGCGGGCACCAACCATGTACTCATTTCCTACTCGAGGATGGACTGGTTCTAGACTTGAAGGGCTATAAAGCGGATCATACCCGCGCGACGGTGGCGGTAAATATGAGAGAGTACCTGCGTCGCGAGAGCGGGTTCCCATGTAATCATGAGTAGCTTCTGCCGGTGTGGTCCTTGTAAGCGTTTCCTTGACCGAATTGATCCCTGATACATCTAGCGGGGCGTCGAGCTCGGACGCACCGCCGCTCGAGGACTGCTCTACTCGCAGCATTGAGTTGTGTGCTATCGAAGCGGCTGCAGTAGTAGGCGGAAGGGCAGGACCATCGGGTGAGGCCCGGTGGCTCTCGCGAAGGTGCTTTGACAATTTTGCTCTCGTATAGCGAGCATAACAGTCTGAAGCTCCACAGGCGTAGAGGTCCGCCCCTGCGAAATCATCTGATGGATGTTGGGCAGGCTGTTCCAACGGCGATTCCTGAACGACTTGTTGCGCGCTCAAAATTGGCGTTGAAGCGGAAATCTGTGGCTCCTGCTCCGCGGCGGGGGACTGAATAACGGCGGTCTTTCTATGCTGAGTGAACCCTCGGATTGACAACTTCGGTCTACCGCTAGCGCTTTGCAGTAACGATAGTGGCAGTTTGTCATTCTTAATGTGTGTTTGGACATGCTAAGTTCTTATATTAGCCATGTCATAAGTATTTAACGTGGCTTAGAGGTATGTTGGCACTTACTTTTCTCAAGGCTGAAGCTGGTTTGTACTCTTTTGTCGAATCACATAAGGAGCAAATGGTCTCGCAAGGGAGAATTGTAAGGGTCCCAGTGGATGGCCATTCGTGGTTATGATCGGCTTTGCGACAAGGCATTGTACGGGGACGTCAGCAAACAATGTCTAAGGACTTGAATAGAGAAGATCTTCATCTGTAAAATATGAGTTCCTTGACACTGTTAGGGGCGTAACTGCTTAATACTTGGACGAGGGATCAGCTCAAGATGTGTGGGGGTGACCGTGCAGTGCGCTGGAAGGGGATTAAGTGGGTGAGAATCAATTTTAAATCGGTTTTCTTCCAAGGGTGTTAGCGGGCGCCAAAATCCCACGCTAACAATGCAGCTAGGACGCCATACAAGAAGCCACCGCGTGCGTGAGGCAGTGCCAGAGGAAACTCCATGAAAATCGATTTTGAACAGGTTCATTACTTCGGCAATTTAGAGACAGATTCTGACGACGGCGATGCATGTGCAGTATATATATTCCCTTGCAGCCATGATCTACAAGAATTCTCCATTCTTGGATTGTCAAACATTGCCGGATTTTCTCCTCTTTTCATGTCCGATCACACAAAATGCGCATAATGATATACCTTTTCTGCGTTATGACCGTCCTCGCCACCACGAGGACCAGCCTTGCCCTACCTAGGGCTATCTTTGTCGACGACTTTCACAATGACCAAAGTTCATCTCGGAGTGGCTCTCTGAACGCAACTGTAAGCCTAGCTAGGACATTTGGGGCACGTACAAGCCATGAAATCACGTCCAAGAGACATAATGGCGCTGTCTTTCCAAACACTAAAGCAGCAGCCCCCGTTAATGTTTCATATCCCACGACCTCTTCGGCGCCAGGACAGCAGAACTCCCAATGGGGTCCCGATGGCATCAGCACCGTCGTTTTCGGCTGTATTGCTTCAATCCTTGGGACGCTTGCTATCTGGGCAACGTTCTGGCTAGGACATCGACAGTTTAGTTCAAGAAGTATGTCACAGCCCCGATCGTTGCAACTAAGACTGACGCCGTCCATTCAAGGACCGGATGCGGATCATTCTGATGCATTAAGTCTCCAAGAACTTCCAACTGACCAACCCTCGGACATAGCAGCCGCGGGTAGTAGTGAAGGCAGACAGCAACATGAGTCTCTGGAGGCACCCAGTCAGTCCGTCACTGGGGAGTAGGGCCAATCCAGGTTCAATATCGTTACAACTCCTGACAGACGTTGCTCCCATTAAGAATATGAAATGTGTTCTAGAATCTTACAACCACCGTACAGCGTCGGGACACCCAAATCATGGTAATAGCTTTTAGATTTGAGGTATATATATCAATACAAGAGCCTGTCAGAATCCAGGCAGTCCATTCCACGACTCTTGCTAGGTAGCATTTCGAGTTTTCTAAGCGATTCACAATGTCTTGCTGAGCAACCTGACTGTGAGATGCTCCTGACAGAATCTGCTCAAGGCAACCCAGTAGTCTCTCGAAGGTTATTGCGTAGCGAATGGGCCATATAGCGATTGTCCCAACCGTGTGAGCTAGAAGTATCGTATCTTGGACATAATACAGAGGAGGATGTAGTAAATATTGATAGAAATGAGGATTCGGAGAAGAGGCGGCTAGGAAAGAGGGAGCTGCAGCATACGCTCAGGAACGGAAAAATCGCCCCGTTTCCGACTAAACGTCGGTATGCTAGCACGACCTCGGCAGGCCTGTGGAGTGACATCGCCGAGCTGGCTGCACAGAGAGTCGAGCTCCACGAAAACACTGAGGCTTACTACTATACCAATGCCTGAGATCCGTGCATGAGAAGTGTCAGGGGACTAGAATAAGCCTAGAAGCGCTCTTCCGAACCAGCTAAATGGTGCTTCGTAGTCTTGGAATGCGACCATAGTTGTAGCATCATAATGTCTAACGCTTAAGGCAGTGTAGGTCAGGGAAAGCTTACTGGCTTGTGAAAGAGACTTGGGTTTCGCCTTCTGGTCAAACTCAATTTGCTGCTATTTAAGCTGTAGAAAGCATGTGTTAACGCATCATTAAGGTAGAATGTAGATCATAATTCTTTGGGAACTGCAAGAATCGCCTTAGTAAGGGATCCGTTCGTAGAGTAAATTCTGTAACCGTGCACCCTACAACTCCGCGAGTGAGATTGCTGTCAGCTCTTCTTGCACCGCTACCATCATCCCACCGCTGGGTTGAAGCGGAAGCCGCTACAGAGCCCGCAACATAGCAATGATGTGACTGATCTGGACCTTGCCCGCGGGCAAGCTAAGACTGATTACCTGCCAGTGGAGAAGGCCACGATGCCGATCGTCCTAAAACTTTTTGCAATGAATCCTACATGAGGCCACCCTCTCTGAAATAAGATGGCAGCTGCAAGGAGGGACTTGCTCAGACCGCTGCAAGCGGCAAGATGTTCTCTACAATTCTAATCTTTTGCTTCTTCCTAGCCCAGCAAAGCTTATGTCAAGTGTCAATGCCTTGCCAGGTACGTTTATACCATAGCCTTATTATGTGGTTAATTTGACTTACTGATACTGAATAGAGTAGTAGTGCCTGATGTACCCTCCACCGACGCAGGTCCTGTGCTACACCAGCCTTCGCTTACTTCGCGATATGCTCCACCCCTGCCATCAGCCGCTCCTTCGAGGACATACGCTTCTGCTTACAGCGACCTCTTGACCCTCATCCCCTCGAACATCGCCTATACCATATACTCTCCCAATGCTAGCGCGACTGAAGGGAAAGTATACGGAGATGCAACATACTATGACCGATGGAGTTCCGCCAGGTACAGCAATACCGTATTCCCATTCAGAACAACGGTGTCTCCTCCTCCAGTAGCTACAAGCGAGTTGGTATTTCTACCAGCTTTAGAATAGCCATTGACATGGTCAATAGTCGATTGGAGGATAAAATAGTTGATTAATTATTACTAGAGGACTGCTATTCTAAATTTTTATAAAAAGTAATTTGAAGAATATCTTACTATATTTAGTTAGTAGCTCTAGCCCTAACCAATTTAAATAGAATATTTATATAAATAAAGTTCTAATTTTAATGCTTCTATTTAAAATAGTAGTGATCTATTAATAATAATATTATCTATTTATTATTTAAGATCTCTTAAAGTTAATTTAAATATAATTTTAAAGAAAAAAAATAGTTAAGAATTTAATAACTTAATTATATTATTAACTAATTTATTTATAATATTAATATAATCTACTATTAAATCTCTAGTTTCTACTATCAATTTATATATAAAATAGTATTTATTTCTAATATACTTAGTTTTTAAATAATTAATAGAATTATTAGCTATTTTAATAGCTAATTAATTATTTTTTAACAATTTTAATAATTTTATATTATTCTTATTATATTCTAATTTTTCTAATAATTATAACAGAAAGAGAGCTTTCTTTATAATATTTAATTAAATAATATATTTAGTTTTAGTAATTAATAA
>NAPT01000340.1:0-30797 GCA_002927785.1 Cladonia uncialis
GGGTTGGATGATATGGGAGTGAGAAAGGTTTGGGGTTATTGGAGAGAGGGGGTGTAGTATCTATGTTTCTTTATTGATGTTTACGAATAATGGTAATGTATGAGTATCTGGAAAATGTGAGGAGATGAGGATGACAGATAAATAATACTCAATTGCTCGCTGTATGCCTAATGACCCAAATATACCTATATCATATTAATCCCCGTATATATTCCATTATGCACGCTCGCGATCCCAGCTTTTCCCGCAAATTCTCCACGCTAAAACGCCTCCAGTGCAGTCATGAATCGTGATAAGAAAGGATGAGAGGATGATCGTCAGGTGACGCCTCAGATCATCCCCCCTTCCATAGGAACATCAGTTCCCACAAAACTCGCCTCACTTCTCGCACCCTGTGCACTCATCACCCTAACCGACTTGCCTTTTCCCCTCGTGCCGTCTGCAACTAACACCTGCGCAGGGCAGACCACGATTTGTTCGTCATCATCTTCGTTCTTCACCACCAATGGGAACAACACCATCCGCACGACGGCGCGTTGTTCTTGGAGCGCCTCATTGGATGAGGTCTGCCCGCTTCGCTCATTCATTGTTAGGGCACTGAAATAGACTTTTCGAGCTAGGTCGCCATGGGTATCATATTCTGGCTGTAGAGGTGGTAGCATCGAATACTCTGCTCGTTGGGTACGCATTTCAATTGAGAGATCGACAGCGGCATTTATGACCTTGCGAAGCGACTCCTGAATTTGATTGACGAGGTGAGATGGTGGTGGAAGGAATGTAGCCAAGGTGTCATAGATCTCTTGTACAACAGCTTCAGTATCTGTAGCGCGTTGACTTTCGAAAGACGGTCGTTTCATGAGCAGCGTCAGTGTGGTGGCTCGCCATTTGTGAACAGCAGAGATGGGGCCGACTTCCTGAAGAGTCTTTTCTAGGTTCTTGAGCTTCTGCCGTTGCTCACGATCCATGCCGAAAAGGTAACGCGTAAAGATGAACTCCCATATCATCGTCATGACGACGGACATAAATACGTCCCGTCTCTTCACTCGATCTTGAAGGTATTCGTCCACATCCGTGCCATCAAGAATGGCGTTCTCCACACGATCCACGATCTTTTCGTCACGTATTTCGCTGGGGTGGTAACATGCTTTCATGTCCGAGAATTTCGAGAATCTTAGGACCCATTGCTGGACGTGCTGACATAGTGACTGGCACTGGCTGTCGAAGTAGTCCTCGTCTCTTTCGATGAAATCTTCGCTGGATCTTGATGCTAGGAGTTGCTGCTGTAGGTTTCGTACTTGCTGCTTGGCGTTTTCAAGTTCGTCCCGCAACTGGCGCAGTTCCAAATTCTTCTCCTCGAGGGCTACAGATACCTCGTGACGAACGATCTCTTCCATCCCCTGAGACAAGTGGGTATGCTGCTCCCGCAAGTTGGTATGCTCAGCCTCTAATTGCCGATAACGCTCCTCATGCTCCTTATCGAGTCCCCGCGAGCTAAGTGCCTCATTGACCTCCGCCAGATGAGCCACTTTACTTTGCCATTCTTCCAGTACTCCTTTCAACTCATTCAGCTCCGAATCTTTCTGTGCTAGGAACATCTTGTGCTCTTGAAGTGCTTCTTCGTAGGCATGGCGTTGCTGGCTGTGGTCGCGTGCCTGGTCTTCTAGTGTTCTTTCTGCGGTTGTCTTTTGAGTCTGAAGTAATCTGTTTTCCGAGATGAGCTGGTCGAGTCTCGTTTCGTATTCGAGCAGTTGCATGCTCTGGCGTTTGCGCATGCTTGGCGGTCGCGTCGGCGACATTGGCGATCCCCCACGCACATCTCCCCAACCCTCCTGCTTGGGTAAATTAGCCTCGTGAATAGATTCATCATCAGGCTGATGGGGACGGGGACTCACATAGACATCAGCCATGTCGGCGCGGTTCTTGCCCTTGTCAGTAACAGGGTCGTAGGTTGAAGAAGACGGGATGTTGATGTCGAGCTCGGCATCTTCCTCGGAAGTTTTAGCGCGAGTCTTAGCTTCGCTTCGCTTGCTGGCCCCTCGAAGATCGCCGCTAACACTACGATCAACTCTTCGCAGGGGAGGCGTCGCCGAAGATCTCAAACTCTGACCACTGGCTGAACGCACTTGGTCTGGTGTCCGGATAATCGCATGAATGCTTTTGTCGGAAGAGATGCTCGCAATGCTCGACTTTCGCTCTTCGCCATCCGCATGTGTCTGTGGGACAATTGATGCGTGAGACACCGTGCTGTGGCGGCTGGAGAGGTCTGTATGACGGCTTCTGCTGCGCTCCAGGTCAACAGAATGCTCGTCTCTAGCTGAGCCGAGCTGCCTGGAGAGACGATCTTCCGTAGACATGTAGCTTCGTGTATCATCATCTGCTGGGGGTGATCGCATACGACCTTCCTGGACACCTGCTTCTGATGACCCTACATCGGACATGGCACGTGTGTCCTTGGGCAACGGTGATGTTTCTTCAGCAATGGTATTTAGCCGCCCATGACCGCGTCCATCACTGCTAAGAGGGCTCATGGACCGAGACATTGTGTCTTCGTCATGGCTAACAGGGCCTCCAAAAAGCGACCGGGTTGGTTCTTCGAGGCCTCCAGTGAGCTTGCGGTAAGCTGGAGAATTGGTGGCTGGATCTAAAGGATCCGTAGACTCGGTCTCTCCTGAAGCATCTCGAAATCGGGCTTGTGGAGATGGTGATACTTCACGATTAAAGGACCAGGTTGGTTCTTCTCGAACATGTTCGCTGTGGGAAGACGTGTGATCGTACTCGGCTGGCTGTTCTACACGCTCCTGTCTCGCAGAAGGGGAAGACCCAAACAGCTCCGAAGAGCGTTCCTTGGTTGTAGAACTCACAGGCGAAGGTTCACGTACGTCATCCTTCATAGCCTGCTTACGTCGACGACGCTGAATGTCGAAGCCTGAATCGTTGGAGTCATCACTGTCATAGCTGGCTCCAGATCGCCTTCGCCTGCGCCTCTCTTTCGGCTTTGATATCAGGGCATCAGGAATGGGGCTCGCCTCTACAGGGAGATTGGGTAATACTTCAGGTAATGAGCCTCGCGGCTCCTCTCTTTGGTACTCATGGTCATATTCCACAGGAAGATGTGTGGGCACGCTACCATAATCCCTTTGGGTTTCTTCTGTGGAGTGGGTCTCGTGAATATGGGATTCCACATCAATTATAGGGCTCGCTTCAGTCTCAGGATATCCGCTGTCCCGTATAGGGCGATGAACGGGCACTTCTTCAGATGTAATAGGAGAATCTGCCATGTAACCGCTATCACGAACATTGAAGCTTTCAAGAGTCTGGGCTGGCTCCCGAGAGTCTGGCTTGCTAGTAACAGGCTCATATCTCGTGGGTGGTGGAGGAGAAGTAGAGGGGGTACGTAAGGATCCTTTCTCTGCTATTGTCGAAGTTTGTTGCTCGATCGTTGGGCCCCTCTCTCGGCTTTCCATAACGGACTCTGCTCTGCTCATATGGCTCTCTGAGCCAGATGCTCCTTCTTCGAGATCCTCCTCCCGACTTCTACTCTTATCTCTCTTCACTTCTTTCTTTGATACTATCCGGGAAAGACCTTCGGCTGCAATTGCACCTATTCCTAGGCCAGCAGCGGCAGCGAGTCCTTCCACACGAGTCGACCTTGTCTGGCTTCTGTTTCTCTTATCATCTGTGGTCATAGGTTCAGCTACATCTTCTGGCTGACGCTGCAGCGAAGACTCTCTGGAGACCCGCATTTCACTGAAAGAGTCCAATGATGAGACATCTGGGCGGATCAGCTGGTCCATTGGCTCGTCTAATGGTCCGCTAGAAGGACTCGGCTCGAGCTCCTCATCTGCTCTGAGAAGTCCAAGGCTTCTCTTCGATCTCATGCTGTTGTTGCTGCTCTTCCGAGAGTGGGCAACACTGGGATTGACATCAGCTCGTGGATCTGCAGACGTAGACTCCGCCTTCGACCGCTCGTTGAAGGCGGCGTGTTCAAGCTCGGGTATATCGTCTTCGTTATGGCATCTATACTCGTCCAGGTTTCGTTCATCTTGCGCGAGAGATATCTCTCCGACTGGGGGTTCCTCTTTGACCGCTCGAAAGAGCTCCGCAGACGAAGGATCTTCACGTATGACCGTTGTGCCCATGTCGACATCTTCTTCGGCGCCTTTTGTTGGTTGGATGCTGAAGTAGTCACCCGCTTTGCCATGCTCTTTTGGTGAGTCTCTGTAGGAGCTCAGATCTCTCGTAGGCGAGATGTAGTCAGCTTCGACCAAATGTTCAACGGGCCGTCGTTCAATCGGTTCTTCAAGATCGATAGGTTGCTGAAGTTCTTCGTTCTCAAATGAGCTAGGTGTATTTGGGGACCTGGTAGAAGGCTCGACCAATCGTTCAGTCTCGTCTTCAATGGGTGGCGTGGCGGTCTCATCCTCCCAGATGATGGGCTGTTCTTGTTTCTTGCCCTTCTTGCCTTTCTTACTCTTTTTGCTTTTCGTAGGTTTGAAAGAAAATTGATCCTTCCGAGCAGGCGGGGCTGGATTCTCTTGTACCGAGCCTGATCTGGATGCTGGTTCTTCAATGATGTCTTCCAAAGCCGGAGGTTGAGCTAATGGCCGTTTTATATCATCATATGGCGGTTCCATTATCGTACCGGCACTAGATGCGGGTATTAACGGAGCACTGACTTCATCCGACGGAACGTAAGGTAGTTGTTCGTTCTGTGCTGGACTCAATTGTCGTTGAAGTTCTTTTGCGTATTCTTCCTCATAGGCACGCTGCTCCTGAGGATCCAGCATCTGGACTTCTGCTATGGGAGTGGGCAGGTCTGTAGGCAGGTTTGATGTAGGACTTTGGGGACGTTCGGTATCTTGCTTTTCAACTTCGTTCATCCTGTGCCCTTCAGAGTGAGGTAGCTCAGTGGTGTCGGTGATTTGAGGTTCCGCTAGATGAGTCAGTAGACCATCCGTCGAGGGTTCGGAAAGTCGTTCAAGTTCTTTTGCGTAATCTTCCTCATAGGCACGCTGCTCCTGAGGATCCAGCAACCGGACTTCTGCTACGGGAGTAGGCAGATCTGTAGGCAGGTCTGATGTAGGACTTTGGGGACGTTCGGTATCTTGCTTTTCATGTTCGTTCACCAAGTGCCCTTCAGAGCGAGGTAGCTCAGTGGTGTCGGTGATCTCAGATTCTCCTAGATGCGGGGGTAGACCATTCGTTGAGGCTTGGGAAAGTTGTTTTGATTGCCATTCCCGTTCCTGCATGTAATTCTTGTCATCATCTTGTAGCTCCGGGGGAGCTATAGTCCCAACTTCCGTTGCGCGAGCCGGAAACTCGTTACTGGAATTTTGTGGATCTACAACATCTTGCCGCTCGCGTTCTTGCATGTCATCCTTGTCAAGGTCTTGCAGTTCATGAGGAGATAGATTTTCAACCTCCGTTGTAGGAGTCAAAGGATCATTGGTTTGAGTTAAAGAATGTTCGATTTCATACCGTTCATGTTGCTTCGCATCCCCGTCGTCATGCTCCTGTACTTCTTGAGAGTCTGGTGTCTTGCGATCGGCTGTCGATGATTCTAGTTCCCTAGTAGATTCCTGTTGAGGCTGCATTGTCTCTTCACGGCTCTGTCCGTTGTCGAAAGCCCGCTCATCATGGCCATACATCATTCCGACCTCTGCCGCTGGAGTTGGAGGACCTTCCGTGGCACTGTGAGGGACTGCAATCTCTTGCATTGCGTGGTTATGTGGCTTCTCGTTGTTATGGTTGACTTCATCCTCCGCATACATCATTTCGACCTCTGCCGCTGGAGATGGAGGACCTTCCGTGGCAGTATGAGGGAGTGCAACCTCTTGCATCTCGTGATCATACGGCCTCTCGTTGTCATGGTTGAATTCATCCTCCGCATACATCATTTCGACCTCTGCCACCGGAGTTGGAGGACCATCCGTGGCACTATGAGGGAGTGCAACCTCTTGCATCTCGTGATTATACGGCCTCTCGTTATCATGGTTGAATTCATCTTCTGCATACATCATTTCAACCTCCTCAACCGGGTTTGGTGTGTCATTTTCTTGGCTATGAGAGGGTTCGGCAGCCTGTGATGCAGCTTCACAGTATTCCTTAGGATCATGGGGCGACTCATGAGGTACTGACGTCTCGACCGCGACTTCAGGATTTGCCAGATTCGTGCTTGGAGTACTCTCAATATTTGTAATGGATATTTGCTGTGGGCTATCCTCGTTCGAAGCTACAGAAAGGTCCCGGTTTGGCAGCGACGCAACTTCAACATTCTCAGACTCATTTTGAGATATTAGTGGCCCTTTGTCGTCTTTCATGACCGAAATGTCCCGGGGCTCGTCCTCGATTACTGCGTTACCAATCTCTTCTGTTGCTGGCATATAAGATGGTTTCTCCTGTTCTAGAGCTGGACCAGCAGCAACACGAGTGGGTTCGGTAGCCTTTATTTCTTCGAAAGCCCTCAACGCTTCTTGCGACCGTCCTCCTGAAGATGTTCCATCATCTGGCTCAGTTCCCAAAGTAGGGACGCTCGGAAATTCCTCTGCTTTTGGCAGCGGACCATCTTCCTCTGGTCCGGAAGTCTGTAGCTTTCTCCGCCTAGACTTCTTGCCCTTCACGCTCTTTTTTCCGACAGGGAATCCTTCCACGTTCTCAGCTTCTTCCAGTGCTCCCACGTCGCCTGTCTGTGCTGAAAAGTCTCCTTCCTGATTTTCTCCTCCAAGATCCCGAGTCTCAGGTGTGTCATCGGGCGCAACGACTTCTGTAGGCTCTATCTGTTCAGTGAGTTGCTCCTGCTTCGACCGCATTTCAGGATCTTCGGAAAGCTGGGTAATCGTTGGCGTATCCGAATTTCCTTTAGCTGCAGATTCCTCTGAGATCAACTCTGGCTGCGGCTGAAGCCCCTCATTGACGTACGATGCTCGGACTTCGTTTCCCTCCTGCTTGTCTCCCTCGCTTTCTTGCTTGACATCGGAACTGGGATACGCATCACCAACCTGGTCGTCCAGGTCATCGACTTGTCGCACGGCCGAGTCGAGTGATGCTATCAAATTCTGCTCAGCGGGTGCTGGAGTTGGAGGTTCCGTTTGCGCTTCTTCCAATGGAGCATCCATTGACATGTTTTGAATGGGCTGTTGAAGAGGGGTCTCGCTTCTCGACCCTATTGGAGAGGATCCATCCACTGTGATCGGTACATCGCGATTGGACTCTGCTAGAGGAGCTTGACCAACAGTCTCAATTGGGTCTTGGATGATCTCTTTTGCGAGAGAAGGAGCTCCTTCGCCTTCCCAGGATAGTGCCTGTGCTTTTTTGGCTTTCTTCCGGTCTTTCTTACTCTTGGGACGACTTTCGTTAAGATTCTCAGATTCTGCTATGATAGCATCGCCAGGAGGGGTTGGATGCTCTGGAGTCTGTTCAACGGGATCGTTATCCTCGGCGTCAGCGTTTTCTACGGGCGTGGCAGTGGCCTCGTCTTCCCAGCTGAAACGCTTAGATTTCTTGGATTTCTTCTTGTCTTTCTTGTTCTTTGGTAGTGCCATGTCTGAACCCCGTGGAAGCTCAGCTTCTGAGATCTCCTTACTACCAGTCGATGGCGTTGGTTCTGCAGCTCCGGTGGACGCTGGCCGCTCTCCATATGCAGTATCCGCTGTGCTGTCCAGGACATCTTTATTAAATTCATGCGCCTCAATAGTAGGCTCATCTCCTGGCGTAGGAGCTGAATCATCATTCCAGCTGAAAGCCCTATCTTTCTTAGACTTCTTCTTATCCTTCCTGTTTTTGGGTACCGTGCCTTTTTGTTCCTGTGAGAGCACTACTTCTGGGATGTCTCTTTTGCCATCGGACGGAGCAAATTCTGTACGCCCAGGCGTTTCCAAGGACTCCCCACCCACAACGTCTGTGGCAGTTGTCGGAGCGTTTTTACTTGGGGTTCCGGCCTCAAGACCACGATCATCTCCGGGGTTACGGGCTGCATCTTCACCCCAAATGAAAGCTTTACGTTTCTTGGCCTTCTTCTTTTCCTTGTTGGTCCTCGCTTGTGGGATATCTTGCTCCTGAGCGAGCTCTACGTCCGATATGTCCTTGCTGTCAGCGGATGGCGTAGTTTCTCTAGGCCCAGCAGGCTCCACTGCACTCTCGGGCAGGAAAGAGGGAATCGAGAGCTTGGCGTCTTGCTCAATGTCTTGCGATGAATCAATGGTTGGGACGTCAGGACCAATATCGTCTTGGTGGTCTCTCGCTGTTGAAGAACGAGGCTGCTTCTTGCTCTTCTTGTCCTTCTTGGATTTCTTACCTGAAGAGCTTTCAGCGATCCCAGTTCTTAATTCTAGGCCCAACGGAGGCTCAACTTCCACAGGTGGGGTAGATGACTGCGTGGAATCGGTATACCCTGTCTCGTCTAAGAAGAAGCGTTCGCTCTTTCTGGCTCGACTGCTTTTCTCATCCTTTGGCACATCCCACTCTGGCTGATCGATCTCCTTGGTTTGATTATTGGACGGATCCTCCGATGCAGCTGCAATTATCTTAGCTTCGTCCTGTCGAGCTGGTCTTGACGGGGTGATTTGTTCTTCATCCAAGAGGTCTTGGACTCCCTTGGCAGTAATAAGGGTGGCAGCAGAAGATCCAACAACTGGAAGGGTCTCCTTCCCAGCATCTAATTGAGTAATATCGTTGGCCTCATTTATCTCCAATCGATGGGCTTGTTCGGTCGCCGCCTTTTCTTCGGCCAGGGCAAGATTCTCATGGCTAGGTGATCTAACCACTGGCTCCTGGATATCTTGCGTTGCTTCGATAGTAGATTGCTTGTCTGCGTCTAGTTGGACGGAGCCATTGTCTTCTGCCTTGTCCAGCATCTCACTGACATCTTGTGCAGTTGTCGTAGTGGCAGTAGGCGCGGGTTCATTAGTCAATTCTTGTGTGCTGGCTTGTGACTCGGCCTGCTCTTTCTCAAAAGCTCCGGGCTCAAAATCTATGATCTTAGACTTCTTCTTTCTTCCTTTTTTGCCTTGCTTTTTGCTGCTAAAGCTGGCCCAGTCTCCCTCTACACCTCGAGATTCCTCTGGAAGAACGTCAGCCCCGGCATTGCTGTCAGGATTGTTGAAATCGTCGTCTCTTAGCTCATCAGGTACAGCGGCAGGCAATTCTGTCTTTTCTTCAGCTTCGACTTCGTTGGCCGACTGGGATTCATCTCTGAAACTCTGCTCTGACTTCTTGCTCTTCTTGTCTTTCTTTTCGCGGCTGACGCTAGGCCACTCATCCTCAGCCGCTCTGAGCTCCTCTACAGAGGCATCGAGAAGGTTGTTGTCTTCTAGATTACCAATTTGCCCTGTGGAGTCCGCGTTTCCCGTGGGCACGGCCGATAGAAATCCGCTGTCTTCCTGCATCTTGATTGTCGTGCTAGGGTCAGTAGAGATCATTTTATCGCTCTCAGAAACTGAAGCAAAAGGTCCGTCAGCAGTTTCTGCCAAGTTCTTTAAATCAGTGTGGCTACTAGAAGATTGCTCAGAAGACCGTAACTCCTCTCGAGGCAATAGCTTATTGAGGAACTCCGCATTATCAGCTTCAGGCTCGAATTCTTGATTTCCCACTTGGCTGATTGGGCTAGGAGGTAGCGCATCTAGTAGATCAAGGTCATCGTCCAGTGGTAATGGTGTTGCTTCGGGAGAAACGTCAAAAATCGGCGATTTTGGTACCAGCTTCTTGTCTATGGTAGGCTTCTGGACTTCTTTGGCTGCGGCTTCTACCTGAGGACTTTGCGGAACGTTCTCGCTCGTTTGGTCTACGAAAGGATCAACGAAACCTATAACCTTGGCGGAGGAGGGCAGGTCGTCAGTCAGCAACGGGTTTCTCTCCCCTTTTCGAGCGTCGTTGCTTTCAGATTTGCTTTGCCGGTTTTCCAACGCGTTTTCCATTTGAGATGAATCTAGATTCTCGTTCTGAGCTATGGTAGTCATCATCTCTATAACTCGGTTTCGAGGCATTTCCTTCGTCAGGACTTCATCTTCTCGGGAGTCTGATATCTCCATTGACTCAACATGATCTTCAAGAAGCCCCCTGGTCTCCCTAGGCTCGCTTACTTTTTGCGCTTTCTCGACAAAAGCTTCATCCTCGTTCTTCTGAACTTTCGGCGTAGATGTCAATGTCGAGTGAACATCGACAGCAATCCGAGAAGCCTGCTCCGGAATTTGTCGCACGTCTTCCGGATTTAGACTCTCCGGCTCCGTACTTTCTACATGCGGCACAGCGTCCGTTCTGGTGATAGGATCTGGATCTTCTGACCCTTCGAGCTTGACCTTGGTAACGTTCGTACTCCTTTGAGGGGCAAAATCGTGAGGCAAAGGGTCTTCATCGTGCTGTTGTTGAACGGTATCGGCGAATTGGAGTACGCCACTTGGATCTTGCTGGGACCGCTTTCCTTTGGATCCAGTAACATCTTGGATCGATGATCTATCATCCTCATATAACCTGCGAGGGCCTGAATCAGGAGCTTTACCGCCCAGACCCCGCTGTAGCTGTTCATTCTCCTCTTCCGACAGCCGCTGTCTTGAGAGATCCTCATGATGGCTGGCTCCATGCAAAGCATAAGCAGCAGAACCTCCAAATACCGCACCCAAAGCCGCATCCTCTAAAATGGAAGAGGACTGGCGATATGTCTCTTGCATAGGAGGACCATGCAAAGATTCTCTAGCTGGGGATGGTGAACGGCGCTTGACGAGTGAGAGTTCGAAAGACGCTGCGGTCGGAGTTGCCTGTTGTGAATCAAGCAAGTCCAGTTCCTTTGCTTTGCTTTCAGTCTCAATCATCAACCCCCCTGCTTCCCCAAGCGGTTCATGCCCTTCCTCAGTCATCTCATAATCGCTGATCTGAGACCTATTATGCTCTTCGGAGTCGTGGACTGACGACGCCCGTGAAGTTGAATGACTAGATGGAAGCGGAGGGTATGTCTCCTCATCACCTTGTTCTTGATGTGAATTATGCCTTTCCACAAGCCACAATGGCCTCATGTCTTCAGATCCTCTGAACTCCGTAGAGCGAGGCCGCGGCTTGTTTCGTGGCGATATGTCAGGAGCACTTTGGGTTGAGGAAAGAGGCGTTTGAGATCGAGAGCGAGGTGCGCCGGATGATCTAGGCCGACGAAAATTGATAGGCACTGCTGTAGGCGAAGGGAGAGCAGCTGGATATTGAAGAGGCGACGGAGGAACAGTGACTGAAGCTCGTTGTGTGTGATCGTCAGGCAGAGAAGGAGGCGTGGCTGGTAGAGCTATTACTGTAGGATCAGGAGGCTCTTTTTCCTTATTAGGTATGTTAGGTGTTGGCGGTGGTTGTGGGCGCATCCCTAAAAAAGACTCGGACGTTTGAGCATTGTCTTGTCCCGGCTGGTCGTCAAGATCGAGGTACTGAGCTACAGAACCTGCATCAGGAATCGTTGTGCTACGGCTAGGATCTCGCTCCTTCGATTCAGTCAGCATACCTTCTTTCACCTTATGACCATAGGGAGCCCGTGTATATACCTTGGCCGGTAGGTCTTGGGTGATCCTACCTGAGTCTCGGGCTGTGCTGGTTTCACTGCTTTGGCGCCTTCTTGACCTCTCACTCATTCCGCTCGATTTGCTAGTCACATCATAGTCGTCGGCTTCGTCTCGAGTAGAGCGGCGCTTTTTCGACCTCTGGCTTTTCCTCTTGGTTTCATCAATCTCTTCAGCGGGAGCCTCGCTCTTCACATCCTTAAACCCATTCTCTTGTGAGGGACTGTCCGCAGGCTTCCCGAGCACACGGCTCCAAAGATTTCGCTTCGGTGTTTCCTTTAATTTGGATGCCGCGTCATTGCTAGATGCAAGCGCAGACGCCGTCGACACTGCAGACGCTGCGTCATCGAAGCCGGTGGAACCATCAGTTGACCTGCTACGAGACTTCTTGCTTTTTCTTAAGTTTTTGTTACCCGAAACGCTTGACACAGTGGACTGAGCATCTTCCGTGGGTGATTCATAAAACTCGCGGTTGTATGAGGCTCGTGATCTGCCGGTCGACTGGGGATTTTCGTAAGCCTCATCTCTGGAACCATGATTCTTGCGACTCTCCTTTGTCATGTTCGACTTGGATTTCCTTGAACTCTCCGCGTCTTCGACTTCCTCCACCGGATCCGACAACGATGCTTCAGGCTCGACATATTCTACTTGGCTCAGAATATCCTGCACCACTGCTGCATCATCCCGTCCGTGTGCTCTGGCCCTTTTTTTCGGTTCTTTCTCACTGAGCGGCAGCTCGTCGTCATCTTTAAACTCACCAGGCATACTGCATTCATTGGAGCCTGGAGGTGACTCTCGCCGTCGATATTTAGGATCATTAATGACAATTGACGGGTCGAAACCTGCGTCTTCTGCGGTAGCCGCCAATGTTGCTGCAAATTCAATGTCGTTACCAAATGATGAGGAATTGTTTCCCCTAACGGCGCCATTGGGAGAGGATTGTCGATTATAGGGCGAGACGGTGTCGTCCCGAGCGCTTGATTGGTCGGTTTCTCTACCTTGCTCAGGGACCGACTGAATGAATTCTTCACGCTCGTCATGGGGAGTAATTACGGTGTATTCGAGGGTCTGGGCATCTCCCCACGTAACACGTGGTGTAGAAACTTGTTTTGCAGGCTCTTCGACGTCTGGAAGCTCTTCAATACTCGGAGGCTCTTCGATATCATCGTCGCTGGCGTCTTTGGGACGAAGGACGGGGGTAGCTCCTCTGCTGGAAGGCGGGGTAGGCTCAACAAGTCTGAGCCTTGGTACGAACCAGGGGAAAGACAATCTTGAAGGATCAATTTTATCGTCAGTATCTGCCGGCGAGAAGACGGGCTCGCGCTCGCCCTTTGGCGCTGTCACCACTCTTGAACTTCGATCCAAATCAACATCAGCGTCCGCATTAGCACTTGTAATCTTCACTTTGTCATTGGATCGTTCAAGTAGTTCGGGTGGGACGAAGAAAGCCCCGTAATCTTCGTGGGTAGAGCTTCGCCGGGGACTAGCTGCCTTTTGCGGAACAGGCTTCTCCTTCGTGCTAGGTCGTCCTTCTCGATCGATGTCTCGGTGTACTTCGTTGAGGTCGTCCGGTTTTCTTTGACTCTCTTTGTTAGCGGATTGCTCCCTCTCAAGTTCACGTTCTCTCCTTCGCCGCTCATGCCTCCGCCTCCTATCAGCCTCCTCGTCTGCAGCTTCTTCAAGTTCGCGCTCTCTTCGCCGACGCGCTTTCCGCTCTTCCCGTGTCTCGTCAGACTTTGAATCTTCAACTACAGCTGCGCCAATCGCTGCACCAACAACTCCTGCAGCAGCAGCAGGCACAACCCATGATTTATCAGAAGATTGCTCTGGCATCTCTTGATGGTCTGTTTTGGCATCGATTGTTTTCGATGTATCCATGGCAGCTCTGCGTTCTCTGTCGATCTGCTCTTGCTCTTCAGCCGCGCGTCGTTGTCTGTCTTCCTTTCTCCTTTGGCGCCTCTCCCAGCGGTCTCGGTCTTCTTGTTCTTCCGTCAGGTCAAATCGCACTGCTGATATGTCGTCTTTGGCTGAAGGGCGACGAGCTAAAGTCATTCCACTTCCCACAGATTCGGCATTGAACCTGGCTGGGGAAGTATCACGTCGTCGTAACTTGAAGTCTTCGGTGTCATCTTTCGCTTGTGAGCTTCCTTGACGAAATCCACCTTGAACGCTGAAGTCAGGCTGATTCGAACCAGCAGGTACGGCTGGAGGACGTTGTTGTGAAGGGAGTTGCGAGAAAACAGGAGGACCCGTTGGAGCGCTGTATGAATGCTCGTACGGCGCCTGGCTGGAGTATATTGCTGAGGAAACAGGAGTCACGGGCTGAGGGTGTTGGATGGGGACAATTCCTGGCCGACTAGAAGATCCCATGGAGCCTTCCCTTCCTATGTCAAAGCGAGAAGGATCAGATGTAGCAATTGGATAGACCTTTTGTAGGGGAAGGCTACTGTTACTATCCATGGCACTCGCTACAGGTGGATCCGAAGACATTATAGATGCACCAGCTAAGCCCGCTGCCGCGGCCCCAGACATTGCAGGAATGGTAGTATGATCCGAAATTTTTTGACTTGGCGAAGAATCTCGATGCTTCTTTTTGCTGCCCCAACGCCAACCCCATTTGTCAGTCCCTGATGAGTCAGAAGAGAGTGACTCCCGGCTTCCTCTTTGTGCATGCCCATGTGTACCATAAGCGAGAGCTGAGTTCAAGCTTTCCTGATCATCTTCAGGGGCTGATTCCCAAGCCTCGTCCTCCTCAGGTACAGAAGATGCTCTGAGCCTACGATCATTTTTGGGGCCGTGGTCGTGCTTGTCTCTCGATTCCTTCACACCAACCAATTCTTTTACCCCCTTCTTTTTATGGCCATGACGACTATCATTCAATGCAAGAGCTGCTGCCGCCGCACCAAGCCCTAAAAGCGCAGCTTCAGCCTTTTTGTTGTCATTTGGCTTCGATGTCGTACTCTTCCTGTTCGATCGCTTCTCTTGATTACCACTGTATGTTAGGTCTAGACTCGAGGACGAAGAAGATCCATTGATGAAATCGAAGAACCCTCTTTCTTTCTTTTTCTTATGCGATTTGCGACGCCGCTCAGGCGAATGCTCCCGAGTCTTGCGTATGTTCTTAACCCAGGCACCCTTAGGAGAGTGGCTGCGGCGTCTAGAGGTTGATCCAGCCATAGAAGCGCCGATAGCAGCACCAAGTGCAGCTTCTGTCATAGTACTCTTCCTCTCCGGGGATTTTGGTCTTGAATGTCGTCGGTCGGTGTATGTCATGGTAGTTGGACTACTAAATACGCCACCATGGGGATCCTTCCTAGGTATTCTATCATCGCTCGTGATACCAATCTCAACACGCTCCTTCGAACGACTTCGACGTCGAGGCTTGTGGCTTCTCCCTTCCGGCGACTGACGGCCGGTTTTGACACTGTACGTATCATCAAAGTCGTTCTCTTGCTTAAATAAGGTCCCTCCCATCTTTCCAAGTCCATACCCCGCGAGTCCTGATGCTAACCATGACTTGTCTTTCCTTCGCTGTCGTTCATTCTCCGATGAGTAATATCGACTGTCTTTGTCGACACGCATGCTGCTGCCAATTCGCTCATTCGATCTTCGTCGACGATAGTAATGCTTCCGTGGTGCATCTCTAGGCGACGAACCAGGTGCGAAGCAGTATTTGCAGACGCCTATTATCTCTGAGTACTCTTCGAATTGAGCTACTCCATCCGGATCTCTGAAGAAGTCGACTACCGCATCAAGAGGGCCATGATGACGATGTCGTTGGGCCATGGGAGTTGCGGGATATTGAGAGATTGATGAGTTGTGCTGGGGGGAAGATTGATGGGCCTGATGGTATGCGGCCGCAGCTAGGCCTGCTGCGCCTGCCGCCCCTGCGGCATACATAGGAATGTTAGATGGGTGGGAGGAGGACTTACCTGGCTTCGACGGGCGCGTCTCCTCAGAATAGTATGAGTTTTCCACTTGAGATGACGATTGTTGGAGTGTAGAAGCAGAGTATTCACTTTGCGTCCCTCCTCCTGATTGTGCTTGATCAGGACGTGGTTGGTGCGATGAAGTCTGACTGCCCATAAAATAGCCAGCGGCTGCTCCCATTGCAGCCCCTTCAATCGTAGGTATCGCTGGAGCAGATGCAGAGTGGTGGCTATTCTCAGGCCTACTCGGTGCTGTGCTATATGTAGACGACGCTGGTTGGGCGTGAGTCGACTCAGCTTCGGATTCGTCGAAGCTTCCATTAAAGAATGATGCTGCGGCGCCGACACCACCAGATGCGCTTGGTTCAGGTGGGGGATTTGCGACAGCTGAGGCAGGTAGAAGATGCGGTTCTGCCCCAATAATCAAGGATGGCGAATGTTTCCTAAAACCTGGTTGCTCCGCAACGGACTCCCCAGCATCTCCATAGTATTCAGCTGCGAGCCCGGGACCACCCTCGCTTGCGGCGATTGGTGGACGGTAAGGGGCTGCAGACTGAACAGGAAATTGTCCGGGAAACTGATCTTGTATATGCGAGGACATGGCTGGATGGACCGTACCATTCGAAGGACCCGGTATAACACCTGGTACAGCACCTGGAACTCCCCCCTCATACTGGCCCGGGAACTGGGAGAAACCAGCGCTTCCTACTTGGTTAGGAAAGTCGGCTGGCCCTCTGCTGCTTCCGACACCTTCGTCGACTCCACTCGCAGATGTGCTCAGTCCACGATCTTTGGCGCGATCTCTGTCTTTTTTATCATTCTTATCCTTTAAGTCTCGCCTTTGGTCACCTCGGTCGCGGTTGTTCTTCTGATCATCCTTCCTTTCCCCTTTCTTCCGCTCGCTTCTGTAATCTTGATCTCCGTCTTGGTCGCGCCCACTGCGCGAAGATTTTGACTTCGGCATCTGTTCTGCAAGACTCGCATTCCTTTCTAGGCTGGGTGGTACATATTGTTCGTCATCATTCTTCCCCGAAGCTGTCGCATAGCTCGAGGCAATGGAGGCAGACGCGGTCCCGGGGTACCGGCTTCGGCTGGTGGTTGAATAACTCGTAGACGTTGGGTTGAACCCCCGATCGCGGTCGTCACCCCGCGATGGGGCCTTCTTGTTGGAGTTGGAAGACGCTATGGTGGAGCTTGAGCCAGGTCGTGTGGAGCGCGATTCATCCCCGTTGCGCCGATTTCTTGTTGAAGATTCTTCGTTATTTACATCGCTCGACTTGCCGATGATTCGATTCCACATCTTTCTTGCACCCTGTGCTGATTGGTTGGCCGCGTTGGATACTGTATCTAGGTGCTTAGCTCGGTGACAACTCACTTGAGTGGGGGAGATGATTGTATTACTCGGGAAGCTCGTTAAGTAGCAGAAGTAGCATTAGTATTCGGAAAGATGTACTTTTATGGGTATCAGGATGATGTTCGTAACGTCGTCAATGGGTCAACAAATATTTACAGTCCTTGCAGGACACGGAGAAAGAAGTCGCGAGGCTGGGTGTTTGGTCTCGCTAGTTCTCTCGAAGTCACTTCGGAGCTGAAAACGATTTTAGCTCCTTGGCTAAAATGGGGCTAAATCCGTCAAATTTGCCACCTTGCCACACCCAACAAGCATCGCTTTGAGGAGTGTGAGGATACAACATGGTCAGAGTCTCATCTTAGGTTGGATATGAAGTAAATTTTATGGCTGACCGTTATAGGCCTTTTCGGTAACACATCCAAACTGGAAAACCTGTCTACCGCCGACAACACGCGAGGTTATGGGATTTTCCTGAGGCGTTCCAGCTTTTTTTTTCGCGAGATAAGCTGTACGTGCGTCAAGCATAAAGTCGCTTCGATATTCATTGGGAAGATAAAACTGTGTTTCATTGATTATTTTTTGACTTATTTACGCCCTTCCATATCCTCAGCAAAGGCACTTCTACTAGAGACCAGTTCGCCGTCCCTTTCCACGCACTCCAACATCTCCATCCACAGTGCCCAATGCTTCAGACTCTTGTCGCCATTTTACAGTGTGCCTCTAAATGTCGGGTGTGGTTGTGAATCTCAGGAGTGAGGACTGCTGAACGTGGGGTAGGTCTGGCCGGCAAACATTAGCCAGCTCGCCTTGGCAGCAACCAAGGACGCCCAGTGGATAACATGCACGCCATCATGGGTGGATATCCAGCACGAGATACCGTGGGCGTCTCTTTCCCAGACTTTTTTTTGAGAGTCCAGAGCTGGGAGTAACAATTGGGTTCAAGATGTCAGGGACTCTGACATCTCATTTCCGGCGCTGTGTAAGCTTGCTTCGGACCTACAAAGTGCCTTTGATACTGTGAATACTAGCGACGTGACACACAATACTCTAATATTTGAATGTTCGGGTTAGCATTTCGAAAGTTGCGTTGTGCCTATCGAACAATCCGACAGTTTCTTGCGAAAATCAGTCATCTTGCGTAAAGCGTTATGCAAACCTAGCTGAATGCTTGTAACCAGAAAGACCAGCTTTTGAAATTTGGCTGATGGCCCTGTGGGCCATGAATATACACAGTATGAGTCCAACTGTGCACCACCTGCTTTGCTTCAAGCACATCGGATACAACATGATCAATTGTTTTCCTATTTGAACAGATATAATAGGTTTCTGACCTTAGCATCGGTCATTCGGCACTTCTTTTCCAATTACCTACCTAATTCTCGTTAGGCCCTGTTGCGTGCAAACCAGCGACTGCACAGGGACACTGCAGCAGTCCTCTATGGCGAGGACACCATATATTTCGATCTTGGGTCGATCAATGTGTCTACCTTTCCTTGCAAGCATTAAGGACTCCCATGTATCACTAATCCGCCAAGGTACTGCAATCGAACCTCTGATAATTTGACAAGTTTCATCGCAGATACACGAAAATGTTCCGATGTTGCAAAATCTTCTTTTGTCCTCCAAGGAAACCACTCGGGAATGATTCCTGAGACACAGGCCACGTATTGCCGGCTTTGCTGCTTGCTTTGGCTGCAATGATCGTCCTCTCGAAGATGTCACGATTTGCTTTAATGTGTGCGCTTACCTTAGAAGACCAAACACCGGTTCATTGCTCTACCAAAATCAATCCAAGGTTTTATCAGAACGTTCTGGAGCCAGTGGCCACCATAGAAAGAGTTTGCAAAACTGAGAAGATCCATGCTGTGACCTCTGATGCTAGGACCACACAATCTAAGGCTATGAAAAGCTGTACCTTGCTTTGCATGCCGAAAGAAGAGGTTTCCAGAATCCGAACGGAAGAACGAAAGGGACAGTGGTGCAAGAGAATACCATAGAAGTATAAAATCGAGCCCTACTATGCCTCCAGGTATATCTGGCTGTTGTAGGCTAGATTTACGCCTCAAACCGGAATGAAATGCTCGTGTTTAGAATCAAGGATAATAATTCGTGGTGGACAGATGGAATATGTATCGAATTTTGGAGTCAACTCGTATCTAGAAACATGCCGATATTGCTCATCTAGTTGGGCCAGTACGTCCCAGGTATCTCTAAAGATGTTACAGAACCCAACGTACAGATCTGGCAGAGGATTTTAGTCTGGTACGTAAACGCAACCGCGAATTTATCGGGTGCCTCCTATTCCCTTGTTCTTCAAAATTTGGAAGCCTCTGCCCCGCGGGCTTCAGAAAGTGGCCCTTAAAAAATGGACCCTTTCCACTAAGTCTGGTTCCGATTTAGAATCCTCGGAGTGTCCCGGGGCCCAAGCCTGTCGATCCGCTCCCACCCTTGTGACCCCCATGGAATTCTAAATCGGATCTCTGAGCCGCAAAACCCAAATTGCGTACTTGCGCTCAATTCTCGCATACAGTCCGGCTGGCCTCAGCGCGCATTCTTGGATTGCGTTCGCTTAAACACACATACCCTCCACTAACTTGGTGTAATAAGTATATGCAGATCAGATCAAGCGGCGCAGCTAGGTCCCAAAGGCCACACGACTGTTCAGGGTATCACAATATTGGGGACTTGAGGTACAATAACACTATGAGATTGTGGAAGGTATGTGAGAGTGACAGGAGACTTCTGCAATACCATAATGGTCATAGTATTCTCAAAAGCAATTTCTAAAATGCGCTAAATCGAAATCTATAGAATAAGAACAAAACGCCTCACGAAGCTTCCACCTCACTTGGCTGACTTGGTGTAGCCAATAGGTCATCGGCACCTGGAGTGATCATTGCGATCGCAGAAGCCACTTGCGAATATGCTAAGTTGCTGTCGACACTACTAGAGACAGGAGCTGAGGCAGCCGTGGCCACAATTGTTGCTGACGGCATTCCACTGACGGCTCCCGAGGCAACGACCTCGTTGTTGGGTTTGAGGTTGAGTATATGGATGTCCTTGTTCCAATGGACGAAGAAGACTGTCCCATCCAAATGTAGCCAAAGTTCGTTGCCATTCTTAATGTATAGACGCAAATCTCCTCTAAAGAACCTGCCCTTATCGATTTGACAATCTACATATTCGCCCTCTCGCAAGCTGCCTTGACAGTGCGAGAGATGGACTATTGTTTGAAGATCAACGCAAATAGTAAGAGTGTCCTCGGAGATCCAGCCGGTCAACTGGACGACGGTAAGTTACAGCTCGAGACATCCCTGATATGAACAGTGTTCGACTTACGGTAAAGGGTTGGAAACCCACGTCAATGATGTCTACATGGTGGCCGGCCGGTTTCGCTGGACACCATTCCTCTGGATTTGGGGTCTCGTCCGTGCCATTGACGGTTGTCCCAGTATTGAAGAGACCAGGGATTGAGGAATCTCCCGCGGGACTTGTAAGATTGGCCAAGGGAGCTGTAGAGGCAGCTGTGAGACCTGAAGAAACAGGGGTTCCGAGGACAGCGAAAGGAAGCAAGAGGAAACATAGAAGGTAATTCATGACACTATTGTAGACTTCTCTGCAGGCATAAGCAAATGAACGGAATTATGAGCAACAATCAATTAGCAGAAGGGCAGCAATAGTTCTCGCATGGTATAGGAATGGGTAGGAGAATATATACCGCCCGCAACACGCGACGTCTCAACTTTGAGCCTTGACGGGAGCGACCTCTATACACGACGCCTCATAATGGAGCCCGCGTTGTTTGAGATGGTTAGGTGTGGATGCGGGTGATCTACACAAGCTGGATTGGTTACGACGCAGGTACAAGCGCTTTGCGAATGAGGATGTTTGCTGCGCATAATGGGAGTCGGTTTCAAGATAGCTAGGACATCAGGCGCTTGAACAAAGACGCTTATGGTGACAAATGCGCCAATGATTTGCGCTGCGGGTTATATCCTCACCACGAGGACACGTGCTACGCTTGCAGGGAGGTTGTAAGCGATTTGGCCTAGCTCTGCAACCCCAGATGCTCTTCGCTCCTATCGTTGGTGGTAGAATACCATAATAGAACGGACTTTAAGGGTACAAGCATGCTTCGCTAGGCTGCAATATGTTCCTTCGCAAGTTCTCTAATTAAAGGTAGATAGTTGGGGACACAGAAACCTGTAGGTACCTTAAGGAAGGTAGACGCTTGTTAATAGCCCTGCTGATTATTGACCATCAAGGTTGCAGCGAGCTTGGAGCCCATTTTGCACATTGTTCGAAGCACCACAGTTTGACTGGGGACACCGGCCTTCTGTAGGAATGTTATGCTTAGGATTTGCGGTTGCAACTTGAATCAGTGATCATCAGGCAACATCGACAGTGTGTTTCGGAAGCCTTCAGTGATACTTCGCCACAATCAAGCAGGATTTTCATTCCGTCCGATACCAGTATTAGCAACACCGAGGCAAACGTTCATTAAGTATCTCAGAGCTGATCACACCCTCAATCAGGTTGGGACGAAGTAGGGGTGTATGAATGCGGCATTAAGCACAAGCCGCGCCAGAGAAAGTTCTCCAGCGAGAAGCTATCATAGAAGGTTGTATATCGTCTGCACAGCATAATGGACAAAATCATAATATGAAGATCACAATTGATATGTAAGGGAGCGAGGGTGAACTCTGATTGAACGTGCTGAAACACGGGACCAGAGGTGGCGAACCGTGATTATTCTTTCCCGCTTATCTAGGGAGTCCTGTGGGGGTTAGCCCTAGACTAAGCCTGATTTTGATTATCCTGTATCCACGCGCAAAGGCTACATAACCGCTACATCATCGTACCAGCGTCATTGGGAATCAGACCTAACACAATTAAGTAGGGAACTAGGCGAACAATGGCCGCTGCACGCAGCCACATGAGCTGCAAAGTATAGCAATCAGAACACGGTTTTCAAGCGCACACACTTGAGTGCAAAACAAGCGCAAATTCTCCGCATGGATCGTCACCACGGCAGGCCCCTGTGAATAATCACAAGACTAAAGAAATTGAGGGCATTAACGCCGATCTATTATCAAGCTACATCACGCCCGATTACCAAAGGATTATAATGAGTGATGGCATTCATGATGAGAACAGGGGACTTGAATCCGAGATGCCACCGGAGGGTTGTCAGCATTACGCAGACTTCTGTGAGATGCCATGGGATATTCAAAAGTGTGTATTCATCCCATTCCTGCACTACCTTTAAATGTTGCTGATGGCGTTAGATACTACCACCAACGTTACAGTATATTCTCGAGATATGATGAAGGCATATGGATGACTGAGGATGCTTGGTTTGGGGTGACTCCGGAGCCGGTGGCGAGGTAAGTTAGAGCGAAAGTCCGTGGACTTATCAACGTTGACCATTTTCAGAATCGTAGCAGAGCACGTGGCTGAGGCAGCACCAGAAAACAAAGCGATCCTTATTGATTGCTTTGCTGGCGTAGGCGGAAATGCCATTGCATTCGCTCAGTCTAACAAATGGAAAAGAGTCTACGCCATTGAGAAAGACTCAAAATCTTTGGCGTGTGCAAAGCACAATGCTGGAATCTATGGTGTTCGAGACAGGATATCTTGGTACGAAGGAGATTGCTTTACGATTTTACAGAATGAGTTGGCAGAGCTTGCCCCGCACAGTGTCCACTTCGCTAGTCCTCCGTGGGGTGGTGAGCCAGATCGGTTTCCCTCGAGAATGCTACCAATTCCTCTAACGTAAGCAGGCCCGGGTTACCGATCAGATGTGATCTTCGATCTCACCAAGATGCAACCATACACGCTGCTGGATCTCTTAGAACCCTTTCAAGACCCTGCTCATGATGTTGTGCTTTACCTACCAAGAAATTCGGATATGCGCCATCTTGCAGATCAATCCAAGGGAAGTAGCAAAATCACAGTAATACATTACTGTATGGAAGGGGCGAGCAAGGTGACTTGATATCCATGTTCGTGCATATCAGGACTGATGGTTCTACAGGCTATTTGCGCATATTTTGGAAATTTCGTCTTTCGCTAAGTGTTATATAAAGCCATAATATACGGGCTGAGTAGGCAAGCTATGATGTTACCAGAACTGGCAAATGTACATATTTCAATCAGGTAGCAGAGATAGCAATGAAGCTACCTGAACAAGCCATAGACAAGTCTCACGTGAACAGAGTGAGGAGTCAATAAGAAATCGATAAGAGCTTTATCTTATCTCTTAGCGCCACACCAAAATTACACTCCGAGAGCGGCTAAGGCATGTACCTGTAATTTAAGCAACACAGAAGATCTCTCAGTCACACAGAAGATCGTGACATGCTCCATGTCTGACTAATGTGTGGACTGATAAGACTGGCTTACTACACTTTGGATATGTTCTAAAGCTCACAGGAAGTGAGCTTCATCGGGACGGGCAATATGCCCCATGCCACGGAGCCACACAATGGTGAGGATGATCGCGACCAGGCTTTGATTGAGCGAGTGCTCGATCCCCAGAACGCCGAGTTGGACTGGAACCGCGAGCTCGAGCCGGGCGAAAAAGCTGACGATGCTGTGGATTTCGAGGACATCGGCGACGATGATCTAGCGGATGATGAGGAGGTGGATGGGGGGCGTGACTTCCAAAGGCAGGGTGAAGAAGATGTTGATACTACATCGAGCGGCTTGGACGCCTTCATGCAAGATGGAGATTTATACGGTTCAACATCTGGCAACGCTCATGAGGATGAAGGCCTCGATGATCTGTTCGGAGACCCATCTCCGAGGGATATGGATGCCGGCGCAGGTCAACCACACGTGAAGCTTGAGCATGCGGATGTCCTTTTTGATTTTGGTGATAATGAACCGCTCACTGCACAGCCTCAACCTCCGCCAGCTCAGGATACTCTAAGCCAGCCGTTATATCCACCGGCGACGGGCGCCTTCAAAGATGCCCCACTATCAAAGGAACAGCAGATACAACAAGAGCTGTTTGCCATGTCTAGGTTGGGCCAGGGCCAGTTCGACGTTCTGCCCGCACCACCTGAAAATCAAGAGGAATTGTTGGCGTCGTTATGGCCAAAGTTCAAGCGAAATACAATTCCTAAATTCATGGACTTGCTCGCACCCAAAAAAGCACGCTACACTGGTATGACTAACCCCAAAACACCAAAGCCTGTAAATCCTACCAAAATCAGCCTCGAGCTAGCCCAAGACCAAGAGAAGAATTTCAGGGTGTCGTCAGCGTCAAACAAACGAGCCCACGAAGACATGGAAGAGTCGGGACTCATAAGCATACAAGAGGAAATCGCCAATGAGAAAACGAACGAAGGGAATGGAGACATAGAGTCAGACCTAGAAAATGATACTACAGCGGGGATCTCGTGGCAAGATCTACAGATCCTTTGCGAGGACTGGGACACTCGTAGCTTGTCAGATTCTGTTGCTTCTGACCATGCAGGGCTAAATGGCGATATTTTTGCAAAATCTGACCTAGATCTTGAGTATGGCATCGAATGGCCGCCTGGAAAGGTAAGCAAAATCGAACCCGATTCTCGTGTAATATACTGATATCAAACCACAGAGGCGAAAACTGCATACCCCAGGATCTGACCTCCTGCGAGCTCCCCAATTCTCCTTCCCGTCCTTCCAAGATCCCGAATATGCTACTTCGAAGATTTCGAAAACGATAACGTTGGATCTCAACGATTCACAGCTACTGCTTGATCATGATCATTCAAGTAATTCCGCAAACACCCTGGGGCGCTTAGACCTGAAAAAAGCTGGACGTGGCGCATTTGCAAGGAATCTAAGCCAGAGATACAATGTATCCAATGACGAAGCCTACGATTTGCTTAAGGAAAACCATCAGAACAAAGTCCGAAGCATGCTTGGCAACGTTACATTGGAGCATAGCCTACCTGCAGTAAGGTTGCAGTGGCCTCTTGTGAGTCTACCAGACGCTTTCTTCCGCGGCCAGCATGTTGCAGCTAGCTGACTTTCGAAGTACAAAACCAAACTGGATAAGCATGAGGCCAGGTCTTTCCATCGACCAACGCTAAACATCAAACGAAACGAAGTATATACCTTCACAAGACCTCAAAGTGTGAAAAGGAAACATATCAAAGGAAAGCCCATGCAAGGCATGTTTCCTGACAGTCGATCTCTTACTTTGGCGGACAACTCGAACGTACTTTTGTTAGAGTATTCAGAGGAATACCCTACAATGATGTCCAACGTGGGTATGGCCAATCGCGTGATCAATTACTATCGAAGGAAGACAATGGAGGATACGTCGAGGCCGAAGCTCGACATTGGCGAGACCGTGGTACTCCTCCCTCAGGACAAAAGTCCCTTCTCCATATTTGGTCACGTCGATCCAGGACAAGCTACGCCTGCACTGTACAACGGCATGTATAGAGCACCTATCTTCAGACAGGACCCAAAACAGACGGACTTCTTGATTGTTAAGAACACTACGGGCGTTCATGGCACTTCTTGGTCTTTGAGGGCAATCGACAACCTCTACACTGTGGGCCAAGAGTTCCCCTCAGTAGATGTCCCAGGGCCTCATTCTCGCAAAGTCACAACTGCCTCGAAAAACCGGCTGAAGATGATTTCGTATCGGCTAATTCGAAAGAATAAATCGCATCGAATCAGCGTAGGCGAGGTTACTAGCCACTTCGCTGACACTAGCGATATGCAAAATCGACAGAAGATGAAAGAATTCATGCAATTCAATAAAGAACACAAAGAATGGCAAATGCGACCCGGTGAGGCTGTCCCGGACGAGGAGACTGTAAGAACCATGGTGAAGCCCGAAGACGTATGCCTACTCGAGTCAATGCAGGTAGGTCAACAGCATCTCCAAGATGCAGGATTCAACAAGGAGGATGACGGTTCCGAAGACGACGAGGCAAAGGAAGGTCAAAGCATCGAACAGCAGCTTGCGCCTTGGTATACATCCCGAAACTTCCTACATGCGACTCAGGGCAAAGCTATGCTGGCACTACATGGAGAGGGCGATCCTTCGGGCCGAGGCGAGGCATTTAGCTTCATCAAAACCTCTATGAAAGGCGGTTTCAAAGCAGCCGGCGCAAGTGCGGCTGATAAGATCCATGCAAAGCAGATGAAGGACACTGGCGGCCATGCTTACAATGTTCAAGAACAACAGAGGTCTTATGAGGAGTCGATACGCCGAATTTGGGAAGCTCAAAAACAAAGCCTGTCCGCAACCTTTGAGCAATCTGATTCAGACATGGACGAAGACCCGGTTGAGGAGGCCTCGAAGAAGGCCGCGGGCGTAGCCACTCCGCGCTCGGAGATACGGACGCCGGCTACCATGCGCCGAAGGGACGATGAAACCATGAGCCAATTCACTCAGCATAGTGCCGGAAGCCAGTCCGGCAAGATCCTTAGGATCACTCGCAACCTTCCGGACGAAGATGGTATCATTAGGCCGAGAGTAGAAATCATACGAGACCCCAAGGTCATACGGCAGTATCTACGGCGAAGGCATGCACAAGAAGAAGAAACTACAGGGTAAGTCCTACAGAAATCTAGTCGACAGGCCACTGAATAGCACAGGTTGAGTGAATTGAAACCGACCGATGACCCGGAGCAGAATCGTCGCAACCAATTAAGGTATTGTTTTGCCTTCACAGACATGAAAAGACCAAGATGCTCACTATAACGCAGACTGGAGAAAGAATTGGCACGTCTACAGCGAAACAAGGAACGTCGCATAGCTCGAGACAAGCAAAAAGGAGTCCATTTTGATGGTCCTGCGGACGAGGCAGGCTCCCCGTCCTCTCCCGTGGCTGGAGCGAAGACTGCAGGGACACTACGCAAGTGCGCTAACTGCGGCCAAGTCGGCCATATCAAAACGAACAAAAAGTGCAGCCCCACTTCTCTTTGATCTTTATTTCTCACGTATCCTATCTCTTTCTACTGGTTCCTGCCCAAACATAATACCTTCATTCCGCTCTGCTAACAATTTTGCTAATTGGATCAACATTTCTTTAGATTATGTCCTATGCTCAATGGTACCATGAAGCCTGAGGAAGGGTTTAGCAATCCAGCCTTCACCATGGGTACTCCAGCTTCGTGAGATTCCTGAAGAGGTAGCATTTCGGGGACTGGAAGTCCGACTGAGTATTCATTGGGTTTGTACGATGAATATCTCCTCAAGATTGCATCAAGGCACAGTCATAAAGCGCCTCGCTTGTAAGAGCCATGAGTTTCACAGAGTCTCATGCTATCAGAATGGCATGGAAGCGGACTTGAACGATGTCGTGCAAGTGATCTCTTCAAAGGGAGGATTGGAGATGTGTAGGTAGCCTTGCATCAAACTCAAGTTGCATACCATTAGAAAATACTATGGCGAGGGAGAGTTGCTCTTAGTTCTTTGTGATATACCACGTGCGCATTCCAGCCTCCCAGGCGACGGGAACCCGGATCCGGAAGGCAGGGTACATTGCTTTGGCTTGTCTTTGACTTCGTCCCTGCATATAAAACTGCAGGTCAGCTGTTCAGACGCCCTGCCCGCGCGATGGCTAGATCGTCGGTGGTTTGTATATTCTTTGCACTGCCGGTGGTACTAGCACAAACCATGACCGCTACCTACAATCAAATCATCACTGCCACTCTCAGCCCCACAGCATCCTCTGCCAAACCCCCTACCTTTGCCTCAATCGTACCCAGCATAGGCACGTACAACTATATTGGCTGTTACCAAGAGACGAGCAATGATCCAGCCGCGGGTGGCATTCGTGCTCTATATAATGGAACATTGGTATGGTACTACTGCCCAAGGCAAGCACAATGAGCTAAACCGCAATCCTTCCAGAATCAATCCACTACGATGAGCGTCGAGTCCTGCATCTCTCTCTGTGGGAGTTCGAAATACGCCGGCCTGGAGTACGGAGACGAATGCTGGTGTGCGCCAACTCTTAATCCGCAATCCACGAAACAATTGGACAGCAACTGCACGTTCATGTGCAGTGGGGATCAGTCTGAAGTTTGTGGCGGGTCGTTGCTGTAAGTCAAGGCACAGAGGTCATGGCTTCTCGCTGACTGGAAGAAAATAGGCTTACCACATATGAACGAAATGCGAGCGCGGGTCATTCTTCCACCAGTGCGAAGACAGTTGCCGGTAGCAGCGTGAGGCTGTGGGTTTGGGCAGTCTTTGTGTCTGGTGCACTACTCTTCATAAGTTGAGCGTCAGGTACTGGGAAATAAGTACAGATATAGTGATAGGAGCTGTTGGAGTGAATATTGAAGTGGTTTCAAGTAGAATAAATGGGAAGACTCAGTGTGAATGATGGGATTTGGAGTCTTGGGTACTTCATCTGGTTATATCCCTATGGAATTATTGTGAGATCTGATTACGGAGAACAACCCCAAGAGTCCTGATTTGTGCTAGTGATTATAGTGTGCCAAGACTAGCCCTACGAGGTTTACCCCTAGATGGATGCCTACCTACCTAGAACAACAGCCGCGTAGGTAGGAGCTATTAATAGGGCGCCCTAAGGCTGGGGGCAGCTTCAACAAACCCCACAGCACCCCTAGGATACTGGGGTGCTCCAGGGTGGCCTGCCAGGGCTAGAGTTAGAGCTACGTCTAGAACGATTAGCGCAATCAGGACATTTGGTGTTGGTCTCCGTACCTACTTACCTACCTACACCTAGAGGATGCACTGGTAGCTAGGTAAGGTATTGCAGATTAGGTAATGACAAGTTTTTCCCACTGCATCTTCTGCAAACTCTTACACCGGTGTAGATGCGGCCCGGAAAGCGCTAACAAATGGCTTATCTCGAGGCTAAGCTACTTAGTTCTAGTGGGAGGCCTGACAGCAGCCCTAGGGATTTGTCATCCAACCACAGACAAGGCAAGCTCACCTCAAGCTGTTGGAAGCTCTGCTACGGCTGATTGACTCTTCACCACTCGAGAGCATGGACACATTGCCGAGGTATATACTATGAACCATGCCCAAGAGCAACAGCAAGATCAAGACCAAGTGCAAGTGGCACACAATGCCGCGAATGAAATATTCGAAAGGCTGGCCAGACACGCCCGAACAACGGCTACGGTGAGAATGATAGGGATTGAACCCTGCCACTCGCGCCCTCAAACTACAGGCTACAGCCCGCGCAATGAAACAGTGCCGACCGTTCATTGACTAACCCACAGTGGTCGTTCATCCGTCTTCAGCCGCAGCTGACGATGTCTTGAAATACTGAAGTCCCCACCTCTCTCACATGTGCTGGCTGTGCTTTCATTCAATGTCTGGCATCTCTCAAGGCAGTTTCTTTCAGAGAACCTCTCTGCTTTTGTGTCTCTCTCCTCAGTCCTTTCTCCTATTGTGACACTAGCCAAGTAATTGCTCCAGCTGATCGTACATTTGCATAAGCAAGGCTTAGGAGACTATGGCCTCCACAACTGCTAAATCCCCAGCAACAGCAAGCTCACCATGGAAGGTCTATACAGTTGAATCTACTGGCAAGTGGTGGCCCCTTTTGGTTCTCCAATGTCAAATGTCTGACAATTCTTTACAGGGAAGAAGTACTGGTATAACAAGGCAACTAAGGAAAAATCATGGAAGGATCCTACCGCACAAGTAGTGACCGCTGCGAAAGGTTCTGCACCGAAATCAGCAGCGACTGCAGCTCCACAGGCTGCAACACCAATTAAAGAGCCTGCAGCGAAGGCTGACACGGCTCCAGCAAGCCAGCCATGGAAAGAATACGACGTCAATGGCAAAAAGTACTGGTATAATAAAGAGACTAAAGAAAAGACCTGGAAGGACCTCACACTTAAATCCGACACCCTCCACAGCTCAGCCGCCCCCATGTCTAGCAAAGAAGCTCCTGCCAAATCGTTGACTTCAGCAGCTAAAGCAACGGCAACGGCACCCGCTAAAGCAGCGGCGACGACACCCGCTAAAGCAGCAACGACGACACCCGCTAAAACAACGGCGACAACACCCGCTAAAACAACAGCGGCAACACCAGCTAAAGCAACGGCGACGACACCAGCTACTAAGGCTTCGGAAGTCCCTCTACCTGGACCATCTAAAGACAAAGCACCGGCCTTGCAAAACAAAAGTACTACCATATCATCTGCTCACTCTGCACCCAAGGCTACCGGCCCCGTCGCACCTCACATACCTCCCGCGTCTGGGTCCACTCCGGCTCCAGGGAGCACGCGCGAGGTCAGCGGGACTGCAAAAGGCCATAGTGCTGCGCCAGATGAGCATGTCACAGCCCAGGTCAAAAACAAGAAAAAGAACTGGCGGGATGCGCTGGACGTGGGATTGAAAGTGCTGGACTCGGCATTGGAAACGGCAAAGAAAGACGAAAATTTCAAGAAGTTTACTGGGTACCATGCACCCGATGCAAAAGGTTCAGTTTCTGAGGACTCCCATCATCACAATCCAGTTCACGCTGCAACAGCGACACCAGCTGGCAATACCACTCATCCAGCAGCAAATCCTCCAAAACACACAGCGCCACCGGGTGGGAAAGACACCCAACCGAAAGCAGCATCGAAGTTGAATTGGAAATCGCCCTTCAAAAAGAACGCGGCTAGCTCACCTCCGCCAGAGCAACACGGGACCAGAAGCGTTGGTGGGTATGAGAGCGGCCCACATGCAGCGGCCTTGACGGCAGGTGCAGCTGCAGCTGCCGGAGTATTGGCTGGCGCACCAGCAGCAAGTCCGTCTTCTCATCCCACTACGCATAAAGGCCTTGCGAGCAGCTACTACGACGGAAGCGACAAGAGTGGCGAAGATTTAGCTGCGGGAACTGCACCAAGCCAGCAAAAATCAGAAATTGGGGACGGAATTGCCGCCACTGGAGCTGGTACTGTTGCTGGTGCAGTCGCTGGCGCAGCAGGATACAGCGCTTACGATTATTATGAGCAAGGCACAGATAGCGCGCCCCCAACCCCACCAAACGAGGAGGCCGACAC